>JADRCH010000066.1:9711459-9984586 GCA_019843965.1 Rhynchomys soricoides | reverse complement strand
GAAAAAAAAAAATGAGGAAGATTATATAGAAGGGTTTGCAGGGAGGAAATTTAAGGGGAGAATATGTAATTATAGTCTCAAAATATAATGAATATTTAAAAACAAGAACACTGGGGAACAGAAAGTAGAAAGTGATGCATAGTGAATGCAATGTAAAGTATTTGTGGACTTGTGAAGCTGAGAAGATCTCTGCCATTTGCTTCACATTTCTTGAAACAGACAAGACATTTTTACAGAAGAGGAAGACAGTATCATTGTTGATAGACAGTCATATTTAAGAAGGAATAAGAAGATACACAGAGACATTATCTCTAAATTTAGAATCACTATTTGATAAACTCAGAGACTGATGAGTGGAATTTTGTAGGTAGGAGGATCAATGCTTCACCAGTACCTGTCACATACTTTTTTATGAATGTCCCCAGCAATACCTGGGTGCATGAAAACAAGAAAGCAAGTAAAGACTTACTATTGACTTAGGCCCCATGTCTTTAATACCTTTCTACTTTTTTATTCATGTGTCAGAATGTTGTTTATTTATTTTTGAAGGCTTTTTAAATTGAAAATAGAATTTTTTTTTACAATATAACTGATTATAATTTTCTTTTCCTCAACTCCTTTCAGATACTGCCTAACTCCCTGCCCACTCAAACCTTCTCTCTCTCATGTCTGTGTCTGTTTCTGTCTGTGTCCGTCTCTCTGTCTTTCTGTGTGTGGTGTATGTGTGTGTCTCATTATAAAACAATCAGGCACCTAAATAATAATAATTATCATGATAATTATAAAATAAGATGAAAACAAACAGAAAAGAGAACAAAGAAAAGGCACAAGAAATAAAACATCCAGATGCAGTGGCACACACGTTTGAACACACAGACATCTCATAAAAATGCAACATAATAAACCAGAATATATTAGCAAAAGATCTATAAGATTTGTTCTTAAAAAAGGAAAAGTTCTCAAAGCATTAAAACACACACCCTCTCAGTATTGACATTCCTACTTTAACTTTTTATTATTTATTTGAATTCTTCTTTGTGACAACTTTATTTTTGTTGGTTACAACCAGGCCAGCATTCACCTTTCTCTAGTCTCTTTGGATTGCTAAGAATGTGATATGATAGTCTGTCTGAATTTTCACAAGACACTTATTTCACCTAGCATGTAGAAGGTGGAAGAAAATATTGTCTCCGATAATATTAGTAATGACCAACTTACAATGGTAATGACAAAAAAGCTCAACAATCACAAACACCTTTGCTTACTTGAAGCCACCAGAGAATAAGAAGTGTTCATAAGACAAATAAAAAAAAATTGAGCTCAAGTGTTTGTCAAATCACCACTTAAAAATAATTACACACACACACACACACACACACACACACACACACACACACAAATCCAGTGCCTTCAAAGGTTCATGGAAAGCAGAGAGGTTACTGAACAAAACCATGAGAAAAATTGAAAGACAGTAACCAGTAACAGAGAACAGTGGTATAGGCAGGAATTGTTTGAAATAGCTGGGAATCCCAAATTCAAAGAGAAGTTATATATTTTTGTCTTTGTCATACTATTTCAAATTTCCTTTTTGTTTTTCTTTCCTTAATTTGTTTATTTATTCACTTTACTTCCTGGTCGCAGCACCCTCCTCCTTCCTCCTCTCATCCCAATTCAACCCTCCCACCCCTCCCCCATCTTCCCATCCCCTTTACCTCAGAGACAGGGAAGCTCTCCATGGTTACCAATCTGCCAGAACACATCAGTCCCACTGAGGACAGACAAGGCAGCCCAGTAGGAGAAGGTAATCCTTTGGCAGGCATCAGAGTCAGAGACAGCCCCCCACCCCAATTTTTAGAGGCTCCACATGAAGTCCAAGCTGCACATTTGCTGCAAATGTGTAGGGGGTCTAGGTCCAGCCCATTCCGGGTTTGTCTCTGTAAGCCTCCATGGGTTCAGGTTAGTATCACTTTGTATACCTCCTTCTCGTGTCCTTGATCCCTCCAACTCCCTCAATCCTTTCTTCCCCTCTTCCACAAGACTTCCTGAGAGCTCTGATGTTGAGATATGGGCCTCTGAATCAGTTTCCATCATCTGATGGATGAAGCATCTTAAACACAGCAGAGTTTTAATACTGTCAGGGGTTGGCTCTCCCCCATGAGTTGGGTCTCACATTAGGCCAGTCATTGTTTTGCCATTCCCTCAACCTCTGCTCCATCTTTTATGTGGGACAAATTTTGCTTTCGTGTATGGGTTGGTGTCCCCCTCCTTCCACTGGACACAGGAGGTGGCTACATCGGCTTCTATATGCCCATCAGTTAGGAGTCTCAGCTAGGGTCATTCTCATAGACTCCCAGAAGCCTCTTTAGTTCCAGGTCACCAGCTAGTCCCAGAGATGGACCGCTCATACAGAATTCCCCTTTCTCTCTCAGCTCTCTGGCCCCACCTCTAACTACATCTGATCCCCAGTCCTATTCCCCTCACCATCCCCTCTACCTCCCAGTTCCCTCCTTCCATCTGCCTCAGATGTCCATTTTCTTTCCTCTTCTGAGTAAGATTCATGCATCATCTCTTGGGCCCTACTTATTATGTAGCTTCTTTGGGTATGTGGATTGTAATACAGTTGTCTATGGCTAATATCCACTTATAAGTGAGTACATACTATGCATGTCTTTCTGTGTCTTGGCTACCTCACTGGGGATGATGTTTTCTAGTTCCATCTATTTGCCTGTAAATTTCATGATGTCTTTGTGTTTAATAGTAGTCCACTGTGTGAATGTACCACACTTTCATTATATAATTTTTGCTTAAGGAACATCTCTGTTTTTTCCAATTTCTCGCTATTACCAATAAAGCTGTTATGAACTCAGTTGAGCAAATGTCTTTTTAAAGGGTGTTCCCAAGAATGATTAGACACAGCAGAGAAGTGCCCTCCACATGATTTAGAATGCAGGATGCAAGACACAGGTTGCAGGATACTAGTTAAGATCAGACACTGTGGCAGAGATTAGTGAACAAAATAACAATTACCCTGTCATCTCAACTATTCTCTAACTGATATAAAGCCAGCACACAAGTGAGAAAGAAAATCTCACCAGATCCTGGGGGTTTGTAGAAAAAGCCATTGCGTCAGAGGGTTGGAGTTACTAGAGTATTGCATCTGCATGCAGAGAAAGACAGATGGTTTCAACAAAAGGAAGAAGTAGGTAGATACTCACTGAAGCTAGGGAAAGTGTTAAATTAAATGAAGATACCCATATTTGTCAAATAAAGTTACAGGATACCCAGTTAGATTTGATTTCAAATACAAATCCCATTTTAACATAACTCTGATACTATATATTATGTAGGTTGAATTTGTATGAAAACTAGATTGCATATGATATACTAAAAATTATAAGAGTATCACAAATTCAAATTATGCTGGGAACACTATATTGTAACTGGCAACCCCTAGTCACAAGCAAATAAGTCTGTTCTTCAAATGAAAGGGGCAGCAATGTCTCTGGCGATCAGATTCTATTTGCTGTAGAGTCAGAGTACATCAAGCAGATGGCCAGTGTCTAGGACCTAATCTGTCACTATCATTTCTCGTCTGGATTATTGGTAAAGATTCTGAGTGAAACAACAGTTCACGTATCAGCAATTCTCCGGACAGAAGCCACGTTTTCCTATTGAAACCTACATTATATCATCTTATTCCCAACTGATGTCTTCCATCACATCCATATCTAGCAAAAAATAAATGTTTTCTAAAGAAAAACAATCCCTGAAGGATCCTTCTCTGGATTAATTTCCACGCCAGCAAGAGGCCTGACTGGTGTTTTCCAAATCTGTCAATCACACTCCAAGTTCCGGGGTTTTGTATTTTGTTTCTATTTCTGCCAAAATGTTCTGTTTCCCAATAAACTATGCATGCCTCTCTCCTCCCATCCTTTGAGACTTTCTTGGTAGCAGCAGCTAACTGTGGCTTGTGAAAGCATGTTTACTAAGACTGCACTTCACCCTTTCTATTCTTCACATGGTGCCCATATCATACGGAAAGTGTTAACCAACAAACCCTGACATGGTCTAGAACAGCAGTTCTCAGTCTTCCTAATGCTTTGATCCTTTAAGACAGATCTTCATGTTGCTGTGACTGGCCGGCAACCATACAAATATTTTAAATGCTACTTAGTAACTGAAATTTTGCTACTGTTACTAATCATAATGCTAATATCTGATATTCAGGTGGTCTTAGGCAAACCTTGCACAAGGGTTGTTCAGCCACAAAGGAATCAGGACACAAAAGCTGAGAGCCTCTGATTTAGACAATAACTCTTCTTCAGGGGCTCATACATTAAAAGCTTTGTGTCTAGGTGTGTGTGGTAGAGCTTTCAGAATAGGAAATTAATAGGAGGTCATGAGGTCATTGAAGTGGTGATCTTAAAGCAGATTGTGTACCCACCACCCTTGTTTTCTGTTTTAATCATTATTATTATTTTTATTGGTGTCCTGTTTGTGAGGAGGTTTCAGTCTGTCCTGTAGAACCACTGCAGTGTGCTGACTACCACAAATGCCAAAAACAAGGAAGCCATCTGTCATGAAGAAACAGACAAACAAGCAAAACCACCTCCAAAATGAGAAGCCAAAATAAATACTTGATTGTTACGAGTTAGTTTTTCCAGTTTTCATTTTAGTGGGAAAAAAAGAGGGTATTCTGTATTTTTCTGTACTTATTTTCTTATGTTTTCAATCCCAAGGTAAAGACGGGAACTTGTCATCCTCTCTTTTCTCACCACTGTGTACAACTGTGGAGCTTCTGCAGACAGAATTGATGCTCAGTCGATACATGTTGAATAAATGAGTAGATGAACATATAAATGAATACATTAATGAGGGCATTAAAACATAATGTTGAACAAATACAGCAATGAAAATAAAATCCTTTCATTTAAAGCTGTGTTTTATCATCCGGCTTGAGAGTCTTCATGGAAACTCAGTACATTTATGGACTGTTCCTCCTGAATATTCATACATTAGAATATAACTTTTCTTAATTCCTTTGTGTGCTGCAGTAAACCTCAATCTCACACTAAGTTTCCACACTTATATAAAATGCTGCCTCAGGTGGGACACCCTGTAGCCTTTTGGCACTGGCATTCATCATGCTAAATATATGCGTGGCCTATAAGTTCTGCAGAATAGCCTCCAATATGGAATAGGAGAGATCCCGAGGCAGAGCTTAAAATAAGCAAATAGGTCAAATGTTCAACTTACCTGCAATATTTTTAATTACCTGGCATATCTTTTTAAATGAATGTTCAGGCCCTATCAAACCATCGTGACACTGAACTCAAATGAGAGAAATACCAGGAGCCCCTTGTGTTTCATCTTTTTTAATGCTCCAAGTAAAATGAATCTTTTGATTTTTTTTCATCCTGAAAAGTCTCTAAAGAGCCAATGGTTTAAATGCAAAATTCTTCCCTTAAGGAAAAGGTTCGAAGTTTTCATTTTTCCAAGAGTAAAATATTACTTTCTCACTTGAAAGTTTTGTCTGTTTTATTGCTATAGTTGAGAAGAGAAGAAAAAAAAAAGTCTCAGAACTTCTTTAATATAGACCAATTCATCAAACTGAGTTCTTCTTGCTCTAGGTTATTCCTCATTGATATTCCCTTTGGTTGCTCCAAATTTCTAAATTAGTGCTTCTTGCGAGTGTGAGTCACACGTTATTTAGCTAACTATTACCTTTCATTTGTATTCACTGTGTATACTGAGTTTATCATTGCTCAGCATTATAATGACCATAAAGGAATGATTTAAATTGCTGAGGATACAGAGATAAAAGCATTTTATGTTGAAAAAACTCAGCATCTTAATGTAATATATTAAGGAAAGTAACTTCATCAAACGTTAGAAGGTTACTATATGGGAAAGCAGAATATGGAATGCAATATAATATCACTAAGCAATTGTACCTTTTGTTTGGTTGCTGAAATTATTAATTTGTAAGTCAATATGGCTCTTGGTTTTAAAAAAATCTCTATGTGTGTGTATGTGTGTGTGTGTGTGTGAGAGAGAGAGAGAGAGAGAGAGAGAGAGAGAGAGAGAGAGAGAGATTTGTGTATGCATGTGATTGTGAGTGTGAGTATGCACATGTTGAGGGCCAGGAGGATAAACTTGAGTGTCAGTCTCTGTCTTATAATTTTTGAGGTAAAAATTCTTTTTGTGTGGTTATGCTTACACTAGGCCAACTGGCTCTTAAATCCTAGGTATTCTCCTCTATTCACCTTCTCACTTTTTAAGTGGGCTCTGA
Organism: Rhynchomys soricoides; assembly: GCA_019843965.1. Lineage (NCBI taxonomy): Eukaryota > Metazoa > Chordata > Mammalia > Rodentia > Muridae > Rhynchomys > Rhynchomys soricoides. The sequence goes on along the minus strand of JADRCH010000066.1, from coordinate 9,978,294 downwards.
AAACCTTCGTGTTTAAAACAGGTTCTTTATCCATTGAGCTATCCCTAGTCTCCCAAACTACATGCCACGAGACAAAGTCTTAACTCACTGTCCATCCCAGACGGGATGACGCCACACTCCTGAATGTCCATGTTGAGTTCACAAGCATGGGGCACATCTACACACTGATCAATGTATTTATATGTATGTATTCATTATACAAAAAGGTGTGTGTGTGTGTGTGTGTGTGTAGAGGGTGAGACAGAGAAAGACAGAGAGAGACAGAGAACAAAGGCCAAACTAAACGATTCAAGATTATATTTTGTAGTCATTAATTGAAAAATTAAGTATAAATGTTTGTAATTTATTATTAAATTTATACTATTTTCTGAAAAGTAATTGACTAAATTTCTGTCTGATTTCTCTGTATGAAACTGAATCATAAAAATGATTCTATGTCATTATACTGATTGTTACTTTAGGAGAAAGTGTGTTTAGTCTTACGTATATATTTAAGTCTCAAACATCATTTTTATGATTTCTATAGCTATGTTTGCAATGGATAATTTTATTGTCCATTGTATGGCTATCAATTATCTGGATTATAGTAACCAAATATTTGGATAAAACAATGTATATTTTTATTAGTTAACATTTATAAGTTAAAATTAACATTTACCTCTGTGTAGTTTAACACGGGAACTTCCAAAATGCAGAGAAGCCTTACCATCCCAGGTGAAGGTCATTTGAGAAAGACAGTGAGCTCATCCTTTGAAAATAGAGTGCTCCTTCCTGATTCATCTGTCATCAGAACTTCTCCTTCCTCCCCATCTTCGCACTGAGCCCAGCTACTGATAGCACTATGGAGGGGCCCAAAAAGTGATACTGGATTCTTGAGATCCTGTGTATTTGTGTCTGTCTGTCTCATTTTGCTTTTGTTTTGTATTTTCTATGTTGTAAACACTTGTGCGCTTTTTCATTGCTGTTGTTGGCTTTATTCCTATTGACACTTCTAGCCTACCCCCACAAAGCTCCTCAGGTTGGCTATGGAAGCTCTTACGGGAGAGAAGAAAAACTTGTATTTTGGGTGATTGTGTAGTATTTGAAATTCAGAGGCAGAAGAATATAAGAAACTGGGAAAAAGAGGAATTATCACAGAAAATAGTCTTCCGTACAACAAAGCGCTGATCTCAATGGAGAAATGCCTGTAAATATAAATTAAGAAATGTTTCTTTTAAAGTCCTTATTGAATTTAAGCAGATTATTAATTTACTAGTGTGAGCTGGTTCATTTATAAATACAGGCATGTACATAAAGGAAATTACTCAGTGTTTACTAACTGGAGTGTGAATCCTGTGAGACGATAGAACAGGATGTTTGAGGGCTAAGTCAGGGAACCTGATAATTCCCTTGGGAAGAAGAATACAGTTCCTGGTACCATACAGAAGGGAGCTTACTATGTAAAGGTGGCTGCCAGCCATTACCAAAATCAGTAACGACTGTGCAACATACCTTACCACAACTGTGTTCATTTTCCAACTGCTCCTTGTTTGGTTTTCATAGTAATCTATCCAGGGATATAGGATTCAAGTCAGCAGCATTAGCATGTGTTTTATTACATGAGACGTTTTAGCCACTTAAGCTTAAGCAGAGAACTCAGCTAAAATTTGAAGTATCTAATTTCAGTTATAAATAATCACCTTAAAACTGAATGCTAGGCATATAATAGACTCATAATGTCAAGACCTGACAAAGTGATTCCACAAGTCAGTCTTGGCTTTTAAGACAATGTAAAGTTTAATATATTTGCCAACATTTTTGTTTATCTTTTACAGTTCTTGATTGATAGATACTTTCTAAATCATTACTTAATTATTCTACACTGTAAGATTCTCTGCCAATATTTACCATTGGGGTTTTAAGAACTCAGAGTATTATTTACTCTTTATGTCTGAAATTTTAATTGATAGTTGATACAAAAAAATCTGAAACATTATAACATTCTGTTTAGACCATAAATTACACAAAATTACCCCCTTTTAAACCAATAAAATTAGATGTTTTTCAAAACGTATAAAGCTAAAGCATCTGGAAAAAATTTAAAACCTTTTGAAAGACATATAATTGAGTGAAATAAACTATTATTTTTCCAAATATCTATTCTAAGACTGTGGAGAACACTGATATGAGACAAAATGAGATACTTTCTTACCAACCGGAGGGCTGGTATGGTAGTTAACTCCCTTAAAAATGTTAGAAACTAACAACACCTGTGAAGCCCAGCCTATTATCATTACTACTCTCTGTAATATGGATACACACTATTAAATTAACATTTTTATTTAACCACAGTAACTCTGCAATCATTTTTGTTTAATATTAATATCATAGCTGGAAACTGCAATGTATTAATTGAATTTTGAATAAATATCAGTGCTATTTTTAAAAAATCATCTATAATCTTTATCTATTCCCACTTTCTTAGCAAGGTGTGTGTTGAGGGTTACTTTTCTTAGGGTTTAAATATACATTTAATCATTTAATGCTGTCTTAGAGTGCAAAGGATAACTCAGTTTCTTCTATACACTTTACATGAACTGATTATGTAACAACTGTACAGCCTCTGCCCACTATGGATCTTTAAAAGTTATTTCTTTTTTTGTCTAAGATTATGTTTTTGTGAGAAGCCAGGCTGAGAAATTTCAAGGATTTTGCAGAAAGTACTTAGAAAGTTGGACTCCATGACCTAAGCAGAAGATAATACATCAGTCAGCCACAGCCTATTGGAAACATTTCTTTAAATTAAAACTACATTTTGTCGCCAAATGAAGCCATGAAGAAAACACGGATACATCTTTCTACCTTTAATTAGAAAATCTCTTATAATGACTCAATAAGTGAGAGTTAAATGACTTTAAAAAAAATGGTCACTACTTACTGTGTGGATGTTGTTAGATACTAGTCCATAGGGATCACTGCTTGCCAATTTTCTCAAATTGTACACCCACTTAAATAGCCTACTTTATTTATTTATTTATTTATTTATTTATTTATTTATTTATTTTTTACTATGTATTTCAAGGCCAGTGAAACAGTTCCGTCTGTAAAGTCATTTACACCCAGCAATGACCGCCTTAGTTGCATATCCAGGACCCACATTGTGGAAGGAGAGAACCAAGTCCCATATATTTTCCTGACCATCATCAAGTGTGAACTGTGACATATGCATACCGACAGACATGATGACATGGGATTAACATATACAAACAGTATAAATGTAGCAAAAATTTAAAGTGTGTGTTTGTGTTTAACAATTATTTTTCTAGCAGGGTAGTGGTGGCTTATGTCTTTAATCCCATCACTTGGGAGAGCTGATTTCTGAGTTCGAGGCCAGCCTGGTCTACAGAGTGAGTTCCAGGACAGTCAGGGCTACACAGAGAAACCCTGTCTCAAAGAACCAAAAAAAAAAAAAAAAAAAGTGAACAACAATTATTTTTCTCTATCTTTTTGACATAACAGGGGTTAAAATTTCAAAATTACATACTTATTTGAAATGTTTGTGATACTCTATATTTATTTTTATTCTTAATTTATTTCTTTTTATTGAAAATAGTATCTTTTCTTCATACAGTATATCCTAGTAATGATTTTCCTTCCTTTACTCCTTCTGCTTCCTCCCTTCTATCTCTCATAGAAAAGCAAACAGACATCAAAGGGGTAAAAGTAAAATAAAATAAGATAAAACTAAAACAAATCATATATGCTGATACATCTAGCTTTATATGTTTTACTCATAATTTATTTGGCTAATAATATTTCTTTATTTTGTTTTCATTTTGTGTTTGTATATGTCCTTCCAAACCAATTTATATATATATATATTATATCAGTCACATAGTGTGGAATTTCAATGGGTATTATACTTCCTAGTGGTTATGAATGGCTAGAGAATAAGATTGATTTCTCTCATGGTGGCTCACAACCATCTGTAATGGGATCAGATGATCTCTTTTGGTGTGTCTGAAGACAGCTACAGTGTACTCATATAAATAACATAAATAAGTCTTAAAAAATTGATTCCTACAATATATGAGCACAGATGATCTTTTCATCTTCTAGTATTTTTTACTAGTGTCAATATCCTGGACTTTAACTAGTATTAATATGGGGGGACTTTTCTCTTCTACCCTAGAGCCAACCTGTAGATAAATCCATCTCTCAATCAATCAATCAAGTGTTTTAAACTTTTATTTTATAAGTCTTTGCCATCCTCATGTTTATTCAAATACTTTATTTTATTGCTATGTTTACATAATAATTATTATAATTATTTGAGGCATTGTGAGTGAATTGTTTTACAGAAAATGTTTACTATTTTCATAAAAAAACAGTAAATTTGCTGTTCAGTTCTAGAATATAATCTATCTTCCTCCATAGTTTAATATTTGTATTAAAAACACAAAAAAATAAAATCTACATTGTCTCTTCACATACTTTATATTTTTTCATTACTTTTTGATATGAAACCCATATTTCTCACAGCCTAGTGAGCACACTTTATGTTTAATGAACAGGTGAGTTCTTCCTTTAATATTGTATACTTATCTGAATTATTTCCTGTAGGAGAGTTTAGAGTAAGTTAAATGTCTATCCAGCTATATGTGTATATTAATAACTCCCATAAATCTATCATTTTTCTTAGGTATATGCAAAGTAATTTACTAAGAATTTTGACAAAAAAGCAATAATATTATAACAAAAGTTTCTCAAGAAACAACACAAATTTTTATCATTTTATGTAGTTGAATGATCTGGATTTATTTAGCATATTTAGTTCATCTATTTGTTATTATTTATGGATTTTATGCATGCATATAACACATTTTGATCATTTTTCCCTCTTTCTCTTCTCTGCATTCTTCTCCCGTGTCCATTCCCTTCCCAAACACAATTTCTTTTTATTTCCTTTGTACTTCTTTTAATAAGCATGCAGAATCAATGCACTTTTGGTTAACTATACAGACATTTATCTGTGCAGATTTGCTCATGAGCTTCCTGGTTTTTGTACTAACTGAGAATAGAAATGGAAATGAAAACTTAAAATTAGTACATCCATGAAACATTCTGAAGAAAGAACCCTTTTGGTTAAAAATTACATATTTTATATAAGGAAAAATAAATATATTAATTCATTTACACTGATTAATTACATAATTTCTTAGCTTATCACACACCCACATATGCTTTAGACTTAGTGGTCTTCATGGAAGTAACATGAGATAACAACATACAAATGATCATTGTTAACTTTGAGGTTTGGTAAGTAAACTTTAGTATAGCGACTATGCAAATCAAAACACAGAAACTGTTTCATGTACCTTTTCCTCTCTCTCTGCTGATTGAATATTTATTTCCATGGAATTTTATTATCTTTAAAATATTAACTGGACATATCTTCTTTTATAATCACTGGAACTTATCTCTTCCACCCCAGAGCCAACCTGTGCTTGTATCTCTCAATCATTTTGGGAGCTTTTGGAACTTCATATTCAAATGACACAATCAGTCCATTTAGACTTCAAAACAGGTTGCCAAGCCTTGAATTCTTTTATGTTTGCTTTTGATCCCTTCCTGTCCTTAAAAATACAAGTGTTCTTACTTAATTTGTAAACCCCTTTTTATTTATAATATAACTAATGAGATTTGACTCTTATAGTTCAGAAAACACACACATACACAAAAATACATACACATACACACATACAGACACACACACACACACACACACACACACACACCACAGCACAGAGGGGAAGGTGTAGTGAAAGAAGGTGAGGGAGGGAGAAAAAGAGGAGCAATGAGTAATAATTGCATGTGTATGCCATTTGGCTTTAATGTCTTACATTTCCTTCTACAACCAATCTCAGTATATGTTTTGATATTGAATAAAATATTATTCATATCTTTATATAATTTCTGATACATTTATTCACCTCTGAAGGTATCTTTGCAGAGTTGATTGCTCTGTTTGTACATTCTGAGTCATTGTAGAATTTCTTCTTTTTATAGAGTATGTGACCAAGTCAACAATGAGTTTTCAAAACTATGACATGTGACATGTAGAAGACATTTTCTCTTCTTAGAGTGGCTGCCTGTCTTATAAACATCTTCATTTTTCTCAGCTCTCATTAATAAAATATTATTAATAAGATAGATAAACAAATTTATTTAAATTTTAATAAAGTGATTATATGTAGGTATCATGAGCAGATTAATGATATCCTTACATTTATCTTTAGCAGCAATCAATATTATTATCTATAAATTTATCTACTATCTTTAATGTTCTACACATGGCAACAAACCAAGTACTATGAATAGAGGTTGAGCACAGAAGACACACAAATGCCCCCTGAGTATTTATCTTCCATTCCAGCTCATTATCATTTCTAAACTTCATAAAATGATACGAGAAATGTGAAGTCACTTTTGATTTTCTAACTGAGGAATTTAGAAACTAAAGTTTAGATATACCTCATTTTACTACTAGGGTTTCTTCTCTCTTGGAGAATGAGGTATATTGTGTCTGAAAATTACTTTTAAGGCATAATAAGAATAATTTGAAATAGATCTATCAAATAGAATAAAAATTAATTAATTATTTTAAGTATCAGAAACATGGGAAAACCTGTTTTAAGTAAGTTTTCTTTAGAAAAATTAAAAATAGGTTTGGCTCATTAGACATGCCATTGTCAAATGACATAATCAATATAATAAATTAAATTATAATACACATAATTTTTCATTTAAGGTTTATTTTCAACATCTAAGAAATATATGCAACTATTCATGTATATTTATCTTCTAACAACTTTGTCCTCTTTAAAAATGACTGAAACCAGATATAATCTCCTCATAATTACCAAAACAAATATGTTTTAAAAATATAGGCCAAGAACACATCATAATAATGCTACAAGTTAATATATTTTGGGAAGAGCAATTGTCCTCTATATGTGTGTTATAAATACAAAGTAATTGCTTGATTTGAAGAAAAATATCATTAAGTCTGATAACATTTTATCTTCATAATATACTATGCTACAACACTATGACTTCATTGTTTAAAATCATAACCATAGTAATTCACCCACAACCAAGGCTTCTCAAGATACTGGATTCAATAATCTTTCCTTACAGAAATGTGGCCTTAGAAATATCCGTATATCCACGCCTTATAAAAGGGGTTCCATTAAAGCCAATAAAATTGGTAATATGTTCATAAGGATGATAAAGTAAACATATTCCTTAAAACGCAAGAATTTTTTATCCATTTAGTATTTCTAAAGATACTGAAACATACACATGTAAATTAAGGCATAGTTTTAATTAGTGAGCTACTAAGAATTTGAATTAGCTATTTAGTTTATAATTTGTATATATATCAAACTTTGTAAAACTATTACGATTGTTGTTTGCTTGTTGGCTGCTTTTGTATACCTCTGATCAAGAAAGCTGGCTAGTAATTGCACTCATCACAGTCATCATGGAAGCCTGAGTCTCACTACTGGAACCCCCATGTGAAAGTAAATGGAAAGAATGACTCTACAATGTTGCCCTCTGACCTACACATGCAAATATGTCCACCACACACATCATGCACATGCTCAAATACACACTGGCACACACATTAACACACACCAAGGTGAAAATATTTTTCTATTTGCTTATTTTATGACATTGGTTTTTTTTGCATACTATAGTTTGATCTTTTTTCTCTTTCCCCTTAAGCCCTCTCAGATCATCACCACTCACCACCTCCCCACTTTTTTGTTCTCTCTCTCTCTCTCTCTCTCTCTCTCTCTCTCTCTCTCTCTCTCAAAATAGAATAAAAATATCCCAGGAAAATAAAAATTAAAACAAAGAAGTAGAAGACCAATGAGACTAAAAAATAAAAGCCAAACCAAAACAAGCAAACAAAAACCAACACACACACACACACACACACACACACACACACAATGAACTTTGTTTTGTGTTAGACAACTACTTGTGTGCATAGGATCTGCGCTGGTTGGTGTATGGTTTATATATCCAGTAAGACTCCATAGGACATCAATGATTTTACCTTGTCAGTGGAAACAAATTGTAAATAGTTTCTTACATTGTCTATTTCCCCTTCTCAGGGCTTGGACGCATTTTGACTTGAACCTATGCAAGTTTTATGTGTCCTACCACAATCTCTGGGGTTTCATAAGTATATTAGTCCTGTTGTTTCTGGGAGACACTTGGAGTCACCCACCATCTCTGACTCTTACCATCTTTCCTCCTGTTCTTTAGCACAGATCCCTGAGCTCTGAAGTAGGGGTTTGATGAAGGCACCCCATTTATGCCTGGGTGCTCCAATGTCTCCCACTCTCTGCAACTGCCCAGTTGTATCTATGTTATTTCTCATCTATTTCATAAAAAAGCTTCTCTGATGTGTGCTGAGTGAAATACTTATCTACAGTTATAGCAGTATGCCATTAGGAATCATTTTCTTGCCATGATTCTTCATTAGAATAATATTATTAGGTTTCCCTTAGGCCCACAACCTAGCTACTTTCAGGTTCATAGATACCTTAGCAAGGTTAGGTATGGGTTTCATCTCATGGAGTTGAATCTTAGTTCATTGCTGCTCTGTTCATAATAGCTAAAAATTGGAAACCCCTTGAATGTCCATTAACTGATAAATGGATAAAGAAAATGTGGGACCTTATCACAGTAGATCATTATTCAGATCATAAGAAAAATTTAAAATCTTAAGAAATTAGGAGTTCTACTGTAAATGAATGGAGCTAGACATTTCATTCTGCATGATATAAGTTAGACCCCAAAAGACAGATACAGTTTGGGTTCTCTTATATCTGGATGTTAGTTTCCAGTATAAATAACTAAAGAGATTAGATATCTACTGGGGAATAGTTTTGTGGGCGGGAGAACTTCTTCCAAGGAAAGTGAAAGAGAATGCAGTGACAGAAGGAAGTAAACAGAAAACTAGAAGCGATAGAGAGCAAGATAGGAGAGAAGGCTAAAGGAGGGATTACAAACATGAACAACTAACACTAAAGAACATAAAGAAAATCCGTATGGAATGACAAGATTGTTAACGAAGTTTCATTTTCTTGTTTCTCAACATCATAGAAATTATAGAATGTTAGTTTATGAAGGTATCATAAATAATATTTGTTTAAATATCAAGAACCTGTAATATTACTGATTGTATTTTATTTATTTATCCATGTGAGTGCATGTGTATACATGTATGTATACATGTGTGTGAACATTCCACTGTGTGTCTGAAGGTCAGAGTATAATTTGCTGAAGCCAGTTTCTCCCTCCATCATAGGAATCCTAGTGATCATACTCAGGCCATAGAGTTTCCTAGCAAGCATCTTTACCAAGTGAGACAAATATATCTTGAAACATTTGAGGAAAATATCATAAAATGCAATTCTGTCATTTATTTTATTTCAATGTGAATTTGTAACACAAAAACATTTTTTGTGCATTTACTAAATACATAAAATTTGCGAAACAATGTGAAAGCAACAGAAGCAATTTTCTTTCCTTCTTTATTTTCTATACTACCAGAATTCTTTTTAGAATAAGTTGGAATTAGCTATTTTAAAAATGATAGATCTCATCATTTACATTTAACTAGAATAGTGTGTTTGTTCATGACTTCAATTAATTTATTTTGATATATTTTGAGTCTTATCAAGAGGTTGCCTTTGGCCACATTTCCCATTCTTAATTGCCTCAGAGTTGGCACTTTTTTTCCAGAATTATTCTGCAACTGTCTCAAAAGTTACTTGGGTTAAGGACAGTACTGTCTTTTATGATAGTAATTTCTTCCTATGTCTAGTACATGAAAAAGTGAGTGTTGTTGTCTATTTAATGATCATAGTTACTTTTGAAGAACTATTTTCTACTGAAGTCAATGTTTCTCAGAAATTGTGTTGAATAGAACTTTAAGGGAATTTGAATGTTAAAAGTAGTTTTTCTATGAAAGACATGATCCAGGACTGTCTACATAATGTATTTTAGTATTCAATATTTAGGTTTTTTTTTTATTTTTTTTTTTATGCTGAAAGGAACTTTCCATTTCTACCAAGCTAAAGAAAGAAAAAAAAATCCCATGATTTACAAAGCTGACAAAATGCTTTCAGCATTCACTTAGTATATTTCTTCCATTGTCTGTGAGCTGCAGAAGGGAAGGCAGGCCTGCAAGTGTAAGGGAATTAAAAAGCATGTTGTAGCTGGAAGCACTTTGCTGTTAATTTATTACCCAATAAATGCAACAAGCTTCCTCTGGGGTCTGAAGACCTAGAGAGAGAAGCAACATGAAGGTACCCATGTGAAGAGTTTCCTAGCTAATTATAAGCAGTGGCTGATTAGAGATGTGCAGGGTGATTCTTTCACTAAAGTTTTATTCCCTACACCTGTACCTCTGAGTCTAGCTGTTGATAGTGGCATAAAAACCCAATGATTTACAAGATACCTACTGAATGTATAATGCCTTCAAAATATTAGTGCTCATTAAAGTTATAAATATATTAGAATTTGACAGATGAGACTTTAATAGGGGAGACTCCCATAGGATTTCTTATATGCTAAAGTGGACCTTACACATTCTATTCTTTGAAATCTCTAGTGGCTTCACATTGCAAACCAAAACAAAACTATCAAAGTGGCTACTGTCCATAATGCTGTGCTTGATCTCACTGGATGACACTTCTCTGATGTCTCTTTTTGCACCTCAATTTTTCCAGTCTTCATTCTTTTTCCTAAAATTGCTCATGCCTATTCCCAGGACTGTTTCTGTATCTTGAACTGATCTACTTTGAGATGTTGACCGCCTTATTCTTTATGCTCTAGGTTTCCAAGGAGGCTTCCTTGGAATGTCTTGACTATACATTATATTTGCCCTAACTCCAAGCTGTGTAGTGTAATTTCTAACATATATCAGGGCTACATGTTTAGTTGTTAATATTTTGTCTGTATTCTCACACCATTGGAGAATCATTGCTAAAACATAAAACTCTAAGTAACCTACTAGTCACATAAACAAATTAGCTTGTATTTAACAAGAAGTTAAGCTATGACAATCTAGTTCATTATTTAATGAATAAACATCACATGCACTTATTTGAAAAAGGCCATGACTAAAACTGTTAGGCAGAGAACTAAGAATGAATAACAGCAACAACACCAGAACCAGGAATGATAGAACATGACTGTAATCCGAACCCTTGGAAAGGCTGAGGTTAGAAGCTCTCAGGGAGATGGAGGTCAGTCTAAGCTACATAGTGACTTTCAGGACACCAAAACCACAGTAAAAGTCTGGAAACACTGTTTCCAAAAAAAAATAAAGAAAATAAAGAAAAAGGAGGCAAACAAAAAACCCAAAACAACACAAACAAAAGAGGAATGAAACAAAATGAGTGATTTATTTTTACAATTAAGATTACCAGAAAATTTATCATGTAAAAGTGAGGATATGTAAAACCATAGTAAAGGAAAAGAAGTAGCAATAATAAAATACCACCTTGAACAGGTTGACTAAGGACAATGATATAAAATACAAATTCATCTGCTAGGCAATATGGCAGACATTAAATGTATGACACAGTACATATATAAATACAGGTAGTCCTTGTAGTAACTTTTGATATCACTATTCTGCTTCTTATTTATAAGTTAGAATACTGAGATAAGTGATAAGACACATATTTCACCAACATGACTCCCTAAACATGGGTTTAAAAAGACTAACAGTAGACATGCCAAAGGGAATGGAAGAAAGCTCATGAGGTTTCAATTATACAGGCCTCTGGGAAAGTAGAGATTCAGAAAAATAAATTATCTTCCCCTAGCAAAAGCAGAACAATACATACATACAATTAACATTTTTCAAACTGAGCAGGTTATGTTTAGAAAAATATATATGTCATACATATAACATATATATACACATACATACAACAGAATTTGATGAGAAAAAATACCATGGGTTTGAAAAGGAGCAAAGAAGAATATAGAAGTGTGGAGGGAGGTGATAGAAAGGAGAAATATTATAATTAAATTATAATGTCAAGATTTAAAACAATAAAATTACAAAGTAATGCCTATAATTAATCTACACAGGATAGATAGCAATCGAAGATCTGGGTTGATGTAAAGAAAAATTAAGAGAATTCCTCATTACCCTCAAAAAAGCAACAAAAAAGTAGAAAAAAGAAATGAATAAAAATAATAGAACTTATCAGATGAAATACTAAAATTCTGGTGTCTTATTTATTAAAATATCAGTGGATATAATTACATAAGAAACAATTTTAAGCTTTAATTTCAAAAGCCAAATGTTTTATAACCAAGACTACCTCCTTGAATGATGGCATGTGACGATTAGACAAATGTCTCTTCTTTTATTCTTTCTGTCTTTTTCTCCTCTGATTAGAGATATTTATTTTACTAAAGGCATTGAAGTAAAATATTTTATAATGAACAAATAAAATATATACATACACATAGTTAATAAATTAATATATAATCCAATGCAGGTTCCTCCAAACTCCAAATAATTCTAAATAATAAATGAATTATATAAATTTTATACCTAAATGTATGATCCCTTTGAGCATATACGTTGTCACGGACTGTGAAAGCAAAATAATTTACTCCCTATGAAATCATAAAATATTTTATTATATGACATTTATTTCTTAATCCAAAACTATGTGGCTACTACATAAGTAAGACACGGTTGTAAATTTGCATGTGCTTTTGTTCCTTCTGAAAAGTGAAAGCCAAGCATATGTACATTAGCTAATTGTAGCATAACTATATTGCAAGCAATGCCTACCTGTCAATAATCATGAAGCTATATGTTTATTAAGTAATTTAATTGAAATCTCTCATTGACATTTCAAATTTATTCCTTCCATTTTTTTTTTAATTAACTGCCCGAAAGCTATAATTAAGGAATCAACTGGCTGTTAATTTTTTTAAGCACAATGTTTAACTCTTATATTAATAATGGTGACTCTAGCTGCCAAAAATTTAACAGAATTTAAAAATTACACTACATTAATACGAAGCAAATACTTCATTTGACTAACCACTTAATAATAAAATTGAGCAATTTTTTTCATCAATAACCTCTCATTAAATGAGCTCAGACTTGAAATGGTTAAAAATGCTAGGCACACTGGGCATGCCTGTCATCTTAGCACTTGGGAGGCCGAGGTAGAGGCAGAGAAACTGGAAGTTTACAACCATTTTTGCTATATCACAAGGTTAAGTCCAGCTTGGGATATATAAGACTCTGTGTCAAAAAATCTAACATGTACACTCTATGTACAGTTATCAAGTGTAACTTTGTGTTGGCAATTCTATTATTTTCTACTTCAGTTCCATTTTACTTGAAGCAACAGATGAAATCTGACTTAAAAATATTTTTTTTTATTTTAAGACTAAAATGTAAAGAAAAAGTATTGGGTTGTTTTTTTGCTGTTTTTTAGGTTTTTTTGTTTGTTTGTTTTTTTAAAGAAGCTTAACTTACCATCTGACATTCATTTACTAAAGGAAAGCTTAAAGCCTAACATTTTTTAACAAATAAAAACATTTCACTTTTTAAAATTAACCTTTGTGTTTGTAGACATGTTGTCCTTCAGATACATTTTTATGTTCACATGGTGTATAGCCATACCTGCCTGAATGTGATTGAGCCAGCCTAAGATGTTCAGCTATTGATTGTGATGCTAAAGAAATAGCTAAGCATCCATTACGGAAGGATCTTCAATATGGTCAATTACATTTGATTTATGTAATGTATCACACTACTTGTGAAATACTAACACTCCTAAGTAACAGTCCAAAATATATAAATGTAACGACGGTTCTCAGATGATAGTGGCCTTACCCTAAGAATCATGTACTACTTTCCCCACATCCTAGATATTATCTCCTACATTTCCCATTGGAAGGTTTGTCTCCACACACACTGCTGGGAGGGAAAAATTCTAACAGTTCAAGCTGTGTTCTTTTTCCAGTGAAGATTATTTATTAAAAATGTAACATACACATTCAACAGTAGGCTAGTGACTATACTTGCTGGACGAATATGTAGCCCATAGAAAATAATTCTAATAGAAAAGCAGGTAACAGAAAAATGGATTTATGTGATATAAACACAGTAAGAAAAATAGAAGCACAACCCCTTATTGGGTGCTAAATTTTCATTTGCAGTTTGGTTCCTTTCTGACGCATTAAGTATCACTAACCTGATTGGTGATCTTGGCCCCTGAAACACATATATTTTAATACTTGTACACTATTAAAAGGTTTATTTGAGCCATGTGTAGTGATGACATGCCTGTAACATAGAGATTGAGGGAGAGAAATCATGAGTTTGAGGCCAGCCTGCGTCAAATAGGGACCCTATGTCCACAAGAAAGGAAACAATGTTCCTTTGGTGGTAGTGGGTATTTTCACTAGTCTACACAACCAGAATAGCAGTGAGTCAGCCATACATGCTTTTGCCATCTCACTTAGAACAGAGAAGTAGTTACACTGTGTGTTTTCCATGTGTCTATTTTCTACCCTTTACAAAATAGTTCATAAAAACCAAGCAAGCTTGAACTTTTTTAAAAGAAAAACAATTCCTTTAAAATAGCCATTTGCCAGTATTTGCCTTTAATATGGGAACTTTTACAACTTCTAAAGTTAAAGTCAGAAAATGATTAATAACAACAAAACTTTACCTAGAAGTTCCCCATATGAGTATAAAACACAGCATTGAATCTGTCATTGTCAAATTACTAGTGAATATATAGTTCAGATTTTCTGATATTTGAAACACAATTTCTAATGGAATTTCATTGTTATTTTGGTGTGTTTGTGATCACTATGCTTGCTTCTTACTATAAAGGTGTTACTTCTATACAACTGTACAGGACTACTCAGAAAATTAGAAGATTCAAAGAGACGACTTAACTGAGGACACCTTATACTCCTTACTGTGATCACAGGCAAGGAATATGTTCTAAGTGTCCTGTAGATTTTTTAATGAATGTTTTATGCTTGCATTTAAACGTGAAAAGGATGAACACAGTGAAACAATCGTTACAATCAAAATTGATAAGTGTTACAATTGAATGGCTTTGTGCTGTAGTAATAAAATGACCAAGTGCAATGACTTTTTGTAAAATCATCTTTCAAAAGTTAAAAAAAATACATTGCAAATGTACATGTTTGAAACTCAGAGGAAAAATTATAAGAACCAAAGGTATGATTTGAGTGGTTTTAATACAGGTAGATTAAGACAAATCAGATAAAGTTTGATTGTTTTTGAAGTATTACTTATGTGAATTCTGAGAACAATTGTTACAGGGTATGTTGCATATTAATAGGCACAGATATTGTATATATTATATCCACATTAGGAAAAATAAATATTTGTACACGAGATTCTTAGTTTTCTTTTCCTTTTTTTTTTTCAAGACAGGGTTTCTCTGTGTAGCCCTGGCTGTCCTGGAACTCACTCTGTAGACCAGGCTGGCCTCGAACTCAGAAATCTGCCTGCTTCTGCCTCCCAAGTGCTGGGATTAAAGGCGTGCACCACCACTGCCTGGCTGATTCTTAGTTTTCTTATCTTCAAAATCAGCCAAACAGAATAACTAGGCTTTGTACTTCTTTCCTCCATTTATATGCCACAACATCCCATAAGAGTCAAGGAGGTTACTTAGGCAAATTCGGTAACTAGAGTCACATATTTTCTGTTAGATATGATCTCACAGGAAGTCTGGGAATTCACTTTCTAGTACCAGCACAACGAATATAAAAATTGAACCCAGGATAGCAAAAACTAATCTTGACAATTAAAGACCATCTGGGGAATCACCATCCCTGACCTCAAGCTGTATTACAGAGCAATAGTGATAAAAACTGTATGTTATTGGTATAGAGACAGGCAGGTCAGTCAATGGAATAGAACTGAAGACACAGAAATGAACCCACATACCTATAGTCACTTGATATTTGACAAAGGAGCTAAAACCATCCATTGGGAAAAAAAGACAGCATTTTTAACAAATGGTGCTGGTTCACCTGGAGGTCAGCATGTAGAAGAATACAAATCGATCCATTCTTATCTCCTTGTACAAAGCTCAAGTCCAAGTGGATCAAGGATCTCCAAATAAAACTAGATACACTGAAACTAATAGAAGAGAAAGTGGGCAAGAGCCTCGAACACATGGGCACAGGGGAAAAGTTCCTGAACAGAACACCAATGGCTTATGCTGGAAAGAACCCAGATGACCTTCAACAGAGGAATGGATACAGAAAATGTGGTACATTTGGACAATGGAGTAGTACTCAGCTATTAAAAACAATGACTTCATGAATGATTCTTAGGCAAATGAATGGAACTAGAAAATACCATCCTGAGGGAGGTAACCAAATCACAAAACAACACACATGATATGCATTTATTGATAAATGGATATTAGTCCAAAAGCTCAGAATACCAAAGATACAATTCCCAGACCACATGAAGCTCAAGAAGAAGGAAGACCAAACTGTGGATTCTTCAGTCCTTCTTAGAAGGGGGAACAAAATACTCACAGGAGGGAATACAGAGACAAAGGAAAGGCCATCCAGTGACTGCCCCACCTGGGGATCTATCCCATATACATATACCAAAGCCAAACATTATTGCAGATGCCAAGAAGTGCATGCCCACAGGAGTCTGATATAGGTGTTTCCTGAGAGGTTCCGTCTCACAAATACAGAAGCAGATGCTATAAGCCAACCATTGGATTGAGCAAAGGGACCCCAATAGTAGAGTTAGAGAAAGGACTGGAGGAGCTAAAGAAGTTTGCATCCCCATAGGAAGAACAGTATCAACCAACCAGACAGCCCAGAGCTCCCAAGGACTAAACCACCAACCAAAGAGTACACATGGAGGGACCAATGGCTCCAGCCACATATGTAGCAGAAGATGGACTTGTTGGGCATCAATGGGAGGAGAGTCCCTTGGTCCTGGGAAGGCTCAATGCCCCAGTGTAGGGGAATTCAAGGATAGGGAGGTAGAAGTGGGTGGGTGGGTGGGTGGGTGGGTGAACATCCTCAGAGAAGCAGGGGTAGGGGGAATGGGATAGGGGGTGGCAGGGGGTAAACCTGGAAAGGGTATAACATTTGAAATGCAATAAAGGAAATATCCAATTAAAAAAAGTTATTCGAGAGATCTAAGATATAAGGCAAATACCTAAACATAATCAATGCAATATACAGCAAGACAATAGCTAACATCAAGCTATATGGAGAAAAACTTAATGCAATTCTATTAAAAATCAGGGACAGGGAAAGGCTACGCACTTGCTCCCTATCTATTCATTATAGCACTTGAAGTTTTAGCCAGAGCAATAAGATAAGTAAAGGAGATAAAGGGGATACAAATCAGAAAGAAGAAGTCAAAGTATCTCTATTTGTGGATGACATGATATTATACATAAGTACCCCCAACAATTCTACCAGAGAATTCCCATACCTGATAAAGAACTTTAGCAAAATGACCTTTTACAGAAGCCAAGATAAACTATCTTGGAGTTACTCTAACCAAGCAGTGAAAGATCTGTATGACAAGAACTTCAAGTCTCTGAAGAAAGAAACTGAAGGAGATGGGATGTTCTCCCATGCTCAAGGATAGGCAGGATTTACATAGTGAAAATGGTCTTCTTACCAAAAGATTCAGTGCAATACCCATCAAAGATTTTGTAGACCTTGAAAGAGCAATTCTCAACTAAATATGGGGAAAAAAACACAACAGGATAAACAAAACAATCTTGAACAATAAATGAACTTCTGGAGGAAGCACCTTCCCTGACTTTAAGCTGTACTACAGAGCAATTGTGATAAAAACTGCATGGTGTTTGTACAGAAACAGACATGTTGATCAATGGAATTCATGCAAAATATTCACAGGCAGAAAAGGCTGAAAATTCTAGCCAGAACATTAAGACAACTAAAGGAGATCAAGCCTTATATACTGGAAAGAAAACAGTCATAGTATCACTATTGCACATGATATTGATACTACTACTCTAAAGTACTACAATTTACTTTCTTTGAATTCCTTGATTCCTTAAAGTAAAATGGTTAAATAATCAGCAATAAATATTTCCAGTCAGGTTTGAGATAAAAATCTTTGACAAATATCCAAGCCCTGAATCTGGTCTAGATGGGACAGTGACTAAAAAACCTTCATCCAATAATCTATGAGTTCGATCTCTACAACACAAGAAACCTTAGAGTACAACTAATCTCACCACTCTTCTCAATTTGCATAAAGAGAACATTTTCCTGGTGCTAAGCTGCAGACTCAGAGATTGTAAATTGCAACAGAATGCCAGTAAACATGGTAATGTACCGCAACATGTGACTCAGGGGACATAAAAGTAAAACCATGAATTAAAAAAAAAATCTGAACTCAAAAATACTAGTTGAGTATGACAATTAGAAAAGAGAGAAATCTTTAAGGTGTGAGGATGCAGTTTAGTGGCAGAACACTTCCCCAGCATGGATGTAAACAAGTGCTTGTGTACTTGGAAGGAGAAAGATTATGTTTGTTTTGTGGAAGGATTTAAGCCAGGGATCCCAGTGCATTTGGCTCCCTGGGAAAGGATGTTTCTGAAAATGCCTTGTAGTACGAAGGGGAGACCCTAGAAAGAACTCCAACAACCAATGTTTATCACTGGTGGGATCTGAAGAAGGAGATGCCTTTCCAGGGAAAGCAAAGCAAAACATATCCCATCTCACCTCTCTGACAGTCTGCCTCTGCTTCTCTTTGTGTGTCTTTCTGTCTCTCTCTTGCTCTCTGTCTCTGATTACACCACACCAAAAGGTGTCGAAAATGAACATCTTAATTCTCCTGTTCAGATCCTCAGTAGTTTGATTTTTCACCCTTCTAAGGACATTCTGTTGTCCAACATTGAGCTGAGAGTTGTTGGCTTATAGCCATTCCCTGAGAATATTTGCAACAAGACTCTGAAGTTAATGGCAGCTTTGGGACAGACTTAACAGTCTCTAGAGTCTGAAAGAACACCAAGGACACTAAGCAAAGTTCCTTTAGAATGTCAACTAAGTTTCAGGTAACATGTGATTTGTTTTTGTTTTTCTGGTTTGTTTTTTTTTTCCCAAAAACAGGTCTGAGGTGCTTGATCCTAAGTGCAAGTGTTTCTAAAGTGCCTTATGGGAAAACAACAAACCAATCAAATGTGTTAAATATTTTTCTCCAGGCCTCAGCTTTACAACTGTGACCTTGGTTTGATATTAGCCGATTCAAGGTGTACATTAAAGACTGTATCTGGAAACAGAAATGACATAAGACAAATTTATGTAGCAATGTTTTAATGAAAATATTTTGATCAAAGGCTGTCAGGGAAATAGTACTGTGTTGGAGCAATGTCCCGCACTGCTCGCTTGGATATTTCTGAACTCCTAGTGATTTCTTAGGTGGTGTATACCATGAGAAATTTTTTATATATATTTAAATTATTTATAAATTTATTTGTATTTAAATTATTTATGAAAGTTATCAAATAAATGTAACAAGTTATCAGATGTCATATGTTATTTTATGGACAATCTAATGAGTTTTTCTCCAAAAGAGTCAGTTTTGCCAGTGTACTTGTTATGCTAGGTAGAACTGAGTATGTTACACTTTGTGCTTTAAAAAGTAAATGTTCTGAAGGAGCCTTCTGTTTTCCATCTGTTGCAGGAGACCTCTGCCTGGGCTACCAGGGCCCCATAGCCAAATAACGCTGGGAGTAATCTAGCTGCCCAAGAGTGTGGAAAAACCAGTGAGAGGAGGTCAGCGGACTAACACTGCTCAGCGGGACTCATCCAGAATCCTTAAGACACAGGGACTAAGGAACAGCCAGGAGGAAGGAGCCTGCCGGTTTCCATCTGTGGCAGGAGACCTCTACCTGGGTCACCAGGGCTCCATAGCCAAATAGCGCTGGGAGAAAGATAGCCTCCCAAGAGGGTGGGCTCAGAGGGACTCACCTGGAATACCCAGGACACAGAGATTTAGGAAGGGGTTTCTGGTTTCTTTAGGTGGCTTGAGAGTGGATCCTGTGACACAGGGCTCTATACTCAAATAGTGCCAGGAGAGTGCTGGTATACCAAGAGTGCTGACACACCTTCAAGCACAGGCAAGACCATCACTTCTTTTCAAATTCACTGGACCAAAAGGGACCAGCTGGGGATTAGATTCTTCTTGTTTCTGTCTGCACCCCAGAGCTGATCTTGCACCATAGATCTCCAAACCCAAATTCCTCTCAGAGAGAACTGGTCTTCAAGGAGTGTTGACACCTAGGTTTGCAGGAAAGACAAGCCACAATCAGAGAGAGTAAGACCAGCTAACACCAGAGATAATCAGATGGCAAAAGGCAAGGGCAAGAACACAAGGAACAGAAACAAAGGATACTTAGCATCATCAGAATCCAGCTCTCCCACAACAGCAATCCCTGGATACCCCAACACACCAGAAAAGGAAGATTCAGACTTAAAATCACAACTCAAGAGGATGATAGAACATTTTAAGAAGGAAATTAATAACTCCCTTAAAGAAATACAAGAGAACACAGGTAAACAACTAGAAACCCTTAAAAGGACACACAAAAATACCTTAAAGAATTACCAGAAATCACAATCAAATAGATGAAGGAAATGAAGAAAAATATCCAGGAACTAAAGGCAGACATAGAAACAATAAGGAAATCACAAAGGGAGACAACCCTGGAGTTAGAAACCCTAGGAAAGAAATCAGGAGTCATAGACGAAAGCATCACTAACAAAATACAAGAGATGCAAGAGAGAATCTTAGATGTGGAAGATACGATAGAAAACATTGACACAACAGTCAAAGAAAATGCAAAATGCAAAAAACTCCTAACCCAAAACATCCAGGATATCCAGGATACAATGAGAAGACAGAACCTGAGGATAATAGATATAGAAGAGAGTGAAGATCCCCAACTTAAAGGACTAGTAAATATCTTCAAGAAAATTATAGAAGAAAATTTCCCTAGCCTAAAGAAAGAAATGAACATAAATATACAAGTAGCCTACAGAACTCCAAATAGATTGGACCAGAAAAGAAATTCCTCCTGTCACATTATAGTCAAAACACAAAATAAGGGAAGAATATTAAAAGCAGGAAGGGGAAAAGGGCAAGTAATATATAAAGGCAGACCTATCAGAATTATACCAGACTTCTCACCGGAGACTATGAAAGCTAGAAGATCCTGGGAAGATCTCATACAGACTCCAAGAGAACACAAATGCCAGCCCAGGCTGCTATACCCAGCAAAACTCTCAAAAATCATAGATGGTGAAACCAATATATTCTATTACAAATCCAAATTTGCACAGTATGTTTCCACAAACCCAGTCCTAAAAAGAATAATAGATGGAAAATGCCAACTCAAGGAGGGAAACCAAACCCAAGAAAAAGTAAGAAAGTAATCTTTCAACAAATTCAAAAGAAGATAGCTACACAAATATAAAAATAACATCAAAAATAACAGGAAGCACCAATCACTATTCTTTAATATCTCTTAACATCAATGGACTCAATTGACCCAATAAAAAGACATATACTGACTGACAGTCTGGATCCATAAACAGGACCCAGCATTTTGCTGCATCTAGGAAAAGCACCTCTGTGTGAAATACAAACACTAGCTCAGAGTAAAGGGCTGGAAAACAATTTTCCAGGCAAATGGCCCCAAGAAACACGCTGGAGTAGCCATTCAAATGTCAGATAAAATCGACTTTCTACCAAAAGTCATCAAAAAAGATAAGGAAGGACACAATACTCATCAAAGGAAAAATCTACCATGAAAAACTCTAAATTCTGAACATCTATACCCTGAATGCAAGGGCTCCCATATTCATAAAATAAATTTACTAAAGCTCAAAGCACACATTGCACCTTGCACAATAATAGTGGGAGACTTCAACATCACACTATCATCACTGGACAGATCTTGGAAACACAAATTAACAAAGACACAGTGAAACTAAAAAATGATATGAATCAAATGGATTTAACAGATATCTATAGAACATTCCATCCTAAATCAAAAGAATATACCTTCTTTTCAGAGCCTCATGGAACCTTCTCCAAAACTGGTCATATAATAGGTCATAAAACTAACCACAACAGATAAAAGAAGATTGAAATAATCCCATGTTTCCTTTCAGATCACTATGGAATAAGGCTGGTCTTCAGTGGCAGCAACAACAGAAAGCCCACATACACATGGAAGCTGCACAACACTCTACTCAGTGATAACTTGGTCAAGAAAGAAAGATAGAAAGAAAGAAAGAAAGAAAGAAAGAAAGAAAGAAAGAAATTAAAGACTTCCTAGAATTTAATGAAAATAAAAGTACAACATACCCAAACCTATGGGACACAACGAAAGCAGTGTTAAGAGGAAAACTCATAGCTCTGAATGACTACAAAAAGAAACTGAAGAGAGCATATCCTAGCAGCTTAACAGTACACCTGAAGGCTCTAGAACAAAAAGAAGCTAATACATCCAACAGGAGTAGGAGGCAGGACATAATCAAATTAAGGGCTGAAATCAACCAAGTAGAAACTAAAAGAACTATACAAAGAATCAAGAAAACCAAGAGCTGGTTCTTTTAGAAAATCAACAAGATAGATAAACCCTTAGCCAGACTAACCAGAGGGCACAGAGACAGTATGCAAAATAACAAAATTAGAAATGAAAAGGGAGATATAACAACAGATTCTGAGGAAATTCAAAAAATCACCAGATCCTACTACAAAAGCCTATAAGCAGCAAAATTGGAAAATCTGGAGGAAATGGAGAAGCTTCTAGACAGATACCAAATACCAAAGTTAAGTTGGGGTCAGATAAAAAATCTAAACAGTCCGATAACCCCTAAAGAAATAGAAGCAGTCATTAAAATTCTCCCAACCAAAAAAAGCCCAGGACCAGATGGGTTCAGTGCAGAATTCTATCAGACCTTCAAAGAAGACCTAATCCCAATACTCTTCAATTTATTCCACAAAATAGAAACAGAAGGAACATTACCCAATTCATTCTATGAGACCACAGTTACACTGATACCAAAACCTCACAACGACCCAACAATAAAAGAAAACTTCAGACCAATTTACCTTATGAATATTGATGCAAAAATACTCAATAAAATTCTCACAAACCGAATCCAAGAACACATCAAAACGATCATTCACCATGATCAAGTAGGCTTCATCCCAGGGGTGCAGGGATGGTTCAATACCCAGAAATCCATCAATGTAATCCACTATATAAACAAACTCAAAGAAAAAAACCACATGTTAATTTCATTAGTTGCTGAAAAAGCATTTGACAAAATTCAACATCTCTTCATGATAAAAGTTTTAGAAAGATCAGGAATTCAAGGAGCATACCTAAACATAGTAAAAGCAATATACAGCAAACCAGTGGCCAACATCAAACTAAATGGAGAGAAACTCAAAGCAATCCCACTAAAAGGACTAGGCAAGGCTGCCCTCTCTCTCCCTACCTATTCAATATAGTACTTGAAATTCTAGATACAGCAATTAGACAACAAAGGGAGGTCAAAGGGATACAAATTGGAAAGGAAGAAATCAAAATATCACCATTTGCAGATGATATGATGGTATACTTCAGTGACCCAAAAAACTCCACCGGAGTTAGCAAAGTGGCAGGATACAAAATTAACTCAAGCAAATCAGTAGCCTTCCTATACTCGAAGGATAAACAGGCTGAGAAAGAAATTAGGGAAATGACACCCTTCACCATTGTCACAAACAATATAAAGTATCTTGGTGTGACTCTAACCAAACAAGTGAATGATCTGTATGACAAGAACTTCAAGTCTCTGAAGAAAGAAATTTAAAAAGACCTCAGAAGATGGAAAGATCTCCCATGCTCATGGACTAGCAGGATTAATACAGTTAAAATGGCCATCCTGTCAAAAGCAATCTACAGATTCAATGCAATCCCCATCAAATTTCCAACTCAATTCTTCTTAGACTTAGAAAGAGCAATTCTCAAATTCATATGGAATTAGAAAAAAAGCCAAGATAGCAAAAACTATTCTCAACAATAAAAGGACTTCTGGGGGAATCAGCCTCTCTGACCTCAAGCTGTACTACAGAGCAGTAGTGATAAAAACTGCATGATATTGGTACAGTCACAGGCAGGTAGATCAATGCAATAGAATCGAAGACCCAGAATTGAACTCACACACTTATGGTCACTTGATCTTTGACAAAGGAGCTAATACCATCCAGTGGAAAAAAAGACAGCATCTTCAACAAATGGTAATGGTTCAACTGGCGGTCTACATGTAGAAAAATGCAAATTGATCCATTCCTATCTCCCTATACAAAGCTCAAGTTCAAGTGGGTCAAGGACCTCCACATAAAACCAGATATACTGAATCTAATAGAAGAGAAAGTGGGGAAAAGTCTTTTTTTTTTAAAAAAAAAAAAAAAAAAAAAAAAACTGGCCTGACCCCTGAATGCTCCCAGAGACTGGATCATTGACCAAAGTATACACATGGAAGGACCCATGGTGCTGGCCATATATGTGGCAGAGGAGAGTTCTGTTAGCCATCAGGGGGAGGAGAAGCCCTTGGCCCGGAGGGTGTTAGATGCCCCAATATATGAGAATGCCAAACAGGGAAGAAGAGAGTGGGTGGCCTGTGGGTGGGGGAATACCTCATAGAGGCACAGGGAAGGGGGAGGGAATATGGAGGTTCCAAAAGGGAGATCTAGAAAGGGGGAAACATTTGAAATGTAAATAAAATATCAAAAAAAATATAGTAATTCTTCATGGTATTGAGGAATTTCATATCTATTAATCCAGAAGTTATTTTGTGGTTTCAATTGCCCATTAGAGCTTACCTTCAGCTTAGAATTCTGCTATTTCATGGGAGGTTGGTTTATAATGCATGTATTAATATGGCCAGGTAACATTTTGTTTTTATATAAATTCTTTTATATTTATATATAAATATCACAAAATTATTCATGTTAATGAGATGTGAGGTGATATCTTACTACAAGTATACATTGTATCATCTGTAAAGGAGTCCCAGTACCTCTCATAATATTTATGGATTTTTTTCCAGTGAAAACTTTTAGAAGAATTTTTAGAGGCTTTGAAACATACAGTACACTACTTTTTATCTATAGGTTCTCTATTGCATGACAACATGCCATTACTTCAGCAACTAACTAACTTAGTTTTGATTAATCATCTTTCCACATTTATTTAAAGATCTTCTCTTCTTCAGGGACTGGTAATTTCCATTCTACTGAAATTTTATGAACTATTTATTTGGATTATTCTTGTAAATAATATTATATATAATATTGAGTCATTTATTTTAGTAATAACAAAACACAGCACACACTTTAATTAGGGTGAAACATTTTGAAGTTAAAGAAAAAATTAATTGAATTAAATTAGAAAGACATTTTCATAGGTAAGAATTATGTAAGCCAATGTCCATACAAAATTATCAGCACTGAACATGAACATATTGAAAAAATGATCAGTGTTTTTAAAGGAAACAAACTTTTAGTGACAATTTTGGAATTTTGGTTTCACTGAAAAGCACAGAAATAGAATGGCAATATGCTTTGATTTTAATGCCAGGTGTGGGATATGAGGCTGCTTCAGATTGTCCACAGCAGCTGATTATGGTTTGTCTAGTGCTCTAGCAGGGGTGTGATTTTGCCTGATAGTGTCTAGGATTATGTGATGTTAGGAATTCTGAGAACTTTTCAGAGGCTAGGGCCCTAAGAGGGAATGGTGGTTTGGTTGAATGATTGGGAAGTTGATGATTGTTGTTGGCTGTGGTTTGTTAAGTTATCATGCACAAGGACAAAACAAGAAATTAGATATTCTGATGGTTAAGATCAAACTTGTCCCGTGGTTATTGATGGCCCTAATCAACAGGAAGTAGTCTAGCCATAATTTCTTTCTGACCCATGGCTTTATTCAGGGACCTTTCTTTCTTTTCCTTTCTATGATGTTTTCTTCCCCTCATCTAGTGTTGAATTGAGGGATTGGGGGAAAGGGGTTAAGATGACAGAATAATGAAGACTACACAAAGACTGGCTACACAGACCTGTTTTACCTCACTCCTAACAGGGAGGTGGGAGTGATTAAAAAATAATAATAAAATAGAAGTAAGGAATCTAAATGGAGAGAGGAAAGGAATGTGACAGAACTCACTTATCCCAATCTTTTCTTCCATAGAAAGAGGTGACATTCATAATCTCAGTAGCAAATTAATTCTATGTAGTTAATGAACAGTAAGTTAAAAACATTCACTGTTTTATTAATATTACTCTATGAATTGAGCCCACATCCTAACACATACAAACCTCTGCCATTAAATTACACCATATCCTCTATAAAATTATAATAAACTTTGTTTTTGTTTAATTTGTACAGGTTGGAATAAGTTTTCCATGAAACTCTTACTACATGCAGATAGATAACAGTAATGTGACTGTTTGGAACTGACAGAGAATCACTTCAACCCATGACAAATGTCAAAATATCACTGGTCACTGTAGAAAAAGTCTGATAGACATGAACAGAAAATATAGAAGTCCTTTTTCTGCAAATTTTTCTAATAAAGTTAAACTAAGTGTGTCACTTCAGAACTCTCCTTGGGATCCAGGACAAGGCAAGTAACTCAGTTAGGTGGTAGGTATGGAAACTGAAGCTTTTGTATGCTTACTTGTTTGTTTGATTAACTTATATATTGAATCTTAAAGCAGAAGGTTCTTAATAAGGATGTACTAAACAAAAGTCAACCGATAATATCATCTTCTCACCCATCTCCTTCCTTATGCACTTGGTAAATACTACAAGCAGAAGTTAAACTATTAACCTTTGATGGGAATTTTATATCTTCTAGTAAGTTGTTTTGTGATTCAGTGATTTATATAAACACAGGAAAATAGAGTTTATATTTGTTGAGTGGTTGCATTGTAGAAGAATTTAAGCCCTGTCTATATAACTTAAGCTGCCATGAAAATTACGCTGTAGCCCAAGTTGTAGTTAAAATCTTTATCCTGATAGATTCTACATTCCACATTTGAAATTACAAACATGAGATACCACATCCGACACTGTATCAGTATTTTTAAGAACATATTAATTAAAAGGTGAAGACTGTTGGAGTATTAGAGTTCTCTAATTGTATGTAGTATAATTCTATATCAAAAGTAGTACATATACTAAACATAATAAATATACCATGAGTAATTCTTCTTTAAATACTTTCAAATATTGATTGACATTCTCTGGAGTGCAAAGGCTATCATTTCTCCTCACTCCATCTCATAATAAATTCTGGGTCCTGAATAATATATTTAAAGTATAATCATTCATTAAATTTATAGATCTAGACCAAGAATTACAAGCATAATCTAGTGTCTTATTTCAAAAGTTATCTTCACATCAAGTACTTTCTGATAACATTCATCAAAACCAACAACCCAGCCTGAGTTTAATTACTATGCATATGTAAGCTTTAAAAAATTGGTAAGAAAATTTGGTAAGTGAAAACAGAAGTTTGCAAGTAAATATTTTAGGACACTAATTTTAGAATGTTTGCTAACTAGTAACCCTCGAAAAAGTATTTATTCCTCCCACAGGGGTGGTCAACACTTCTAAGAAGTTGGTGTACTTTCTGAAAAGAGGAGCATGATGTAATTATTTTCATAAACAGTCTTTTGTTTCAAAGAGCTTACATTTACACTCTTCTAAGGGTACTTTATTCTGATGTATTTTTATTGTTACGCCTTCCATATGTTAATAACCTGAAAACTCTTCCAATACAGCTGTTTGTCTTATTTCCCAAATCACAAATATACCCTACTTACAAGAGACTTTTCAACACTCAGATTCAGGGTTTCAGAGTTTGGTTCTATTTAAGTATTTCCAAACAACAAGTTCACTGATCATTCTCTGCTTGAGATGTCACAAATACAGAGTATAAATTTGGGGGAATTATTCTCATGGTTCTTGTGTTTCTCACATGTATTCTGAGAAAGGAATCATTTGGATTTGTGTTTCTGATTATTGTTCAATACATCTTTCAAGAACTAGCAGCACTTAAAGGTTGTAAAAGTATCTCCTTTCAAAGCAAAAGGCTATCATGTTCACTACCAATTAAGACAGGCTCAGCATTTCTAGGATCAATGTTGTAGCACAATAAATCAACCACTTTTGTGGGGAGTCATCTACCAAAGTTTATTCCTTCTTGTCATATCATGGCTACAGCAGGCTTGTCCTGTATCCAACATGTGTGAAAAATGGAATAGGCAACCCTGTTCTGATATTTTGTGGATCTTGACAACATGTAAAACCAAATTTTGTACACAGTGTGGTTTGCAGCACACTTTGAAATTTACTTTGTAAATTTTGCCTAATGAAGCATGATTAATGTTGACTATAACAATTGGTAGATAATTCTGATTAAGAATGTGTTAAGTAACTAAGGACCTGACTTGTAGTTTTAGAATTTTAAGATCATTTAATTGTTCATACGAGATCATGGCATTTGCTTAGCAGGCTGGATGACTGAAGATTTTCAAAAATCTGAATAACCTAAAAATTCTATTTGGAAACTTGTACTGACTCTAAGAAGAGTATAGAAAAGTGAAGCATTGCTGTTTTTTCTCTACAATATATACATATCTTCTGTGTGACCATAGAAACCTTTGATGTTTCATCACTAGCATGTTCCTGGTGTAAATCAAGAAAAAGAAAACAGAAATGGAATATTTCTCACATAATTTCACAAATTTTGTGCAAAAACTAAATCCATATCTGTATACACAGGTATACATTGCGTACTTTGAAAGACATACATATCCATTCAAACATATGGGTGTTCATTTTAAACTCCTAAGAATCCTATTTGTCTCACTTTCAAAAGAAACCCAGAGGGGCAAATATTAAACAAAGGTAGTGAATAAATGTACTTGCCTATAAACTCTAAAATGGTATTAATTTTAGCTTTATCCTATCTCCTCTGGATTGTGCTTACAAATAATTTTAAATTAAACTAACACTATTATTCATAAAAGTAAATTTTATTTGCCAGATATAATTGTCATCTCAGAGTCTTACTGCTGAATAAGTTCACACCTTCTAGCTTCTTCTGAACTCTAGCTGGCTGATTCAACTCAGCTCCTCTTGCTCAAATCTCCTCTCCAACTGGACTGATTCAAACTGGCTTCTCTTACTTTCTCACAGAATTTCTCTACTTGGAAAAACTGCCTCTGAATTCCACAAACTGAATTTCATTGACAGCACAAGCTGAATGGAACTGCGAAAACTCAACTATACTCAATTGCATGTAACTGAACTTCACAGAATTGTACTGAATTGAATGCAATTGAACTGCACCCACTGACCTGCCCTCCACCCCTGACTCACTCTGTGCTGAATTAAGTAGCCAGTCTTTCCTGTCTGTTCTCCTGAAAATTGGGTATATCCTATCTCTGACTCATTCTGTCAAGTCTTTCTCTGATTCATCACTTTGTCTGCTCCTGAGTTTTATGACACTTTTAAACATGGCTGCTTTCTTCTACACAATAACTTTTGCCTTCCTAGTTTGGTGTTAAGGTGTATTCTAACGGCATGCTTATTTTCTAGCCAGAGAGATTAAAAGTGTGTCACTCCAGCCCTATCACACAGACCTAGAAGGTCTTTGATTGTGATCACATGTCAAAGCAGAAATGTTACTGATTAAAATTTCTCTACAATTATTTACCTCAAAGGACAAGCATAACTCCTTACTTTATCTAACTTTTTGTTTGCTAAGTATTATGGTAAAATGTTATGTTTCCACCTAACAAGTGTGTGTGTGTGTGTGTGTGTGTGTGTGTCCATTTTAGATAACAACATCCTAGTTCTACAAAAATTATGGCACACAATGGTAGAGGATTGTCTTGGGATAATATGCAGTTTAAATAGATTAGCTTGTAACTTAACTACAAATCCCCAAAATAAGTCTACTTCATGGTTTCACACTGTTAAAGATATGTTATCTCAACAAAGACGAATTTTTAGGCAGGAATTTAAGTCTACAAATCTGAATGACCACTCATGTCACCGTATACTTGGTGCTATTTTTTATAGAAAGTGTTATCTTGCCCGTTAAAACAGTTCTTTTTCTTTTAATAATCAACATTGTTCATATTAAATGATAATTGTTGATCATTACCCTTATATTTAGCCAAAGTGGAAAAGGAAAGTTAACCTGGTAGGCTGTAGGAAAGGACTCACTCATAATATTCAGATCATACAAGTACACTCTGTGGCATGGAAAAGGCTTTCCATGTATTCCAAGTTCATCTCAGAAGGTGAGTACTCTCAGGTGGGCTTGGTTTTTGAAATTCTGAATAAGTAAACTAATTGTTTGCCTGTCTATGGGTTTTTATGTATGTATGTTCCTTAGGAACATAGGGGAGTTAGGAAAATCTCAATTTATTATTGATTCACTATCCCCCCATCCCTTTCTTCTTCTCCTACTTTATGCCATTCCATGTAAAATCATTTCAGAATGGAAAATGTAAAAGGGAAATAAGTAAATGAGGTAAATTAGCAATTGGGTATTCATAGCATCTTGATTTTCTGGATGCTTTTATCAAAAGATAGACAAATAATGCATTGGCTTTCTCAATAGTTTCTCATTTCATTTTTTTTTGGGGGGGGAACACCCATGTCTATTATTCCCCTAAAAAATTTCAAAGACTTTTAGTTTAATTAATTTATCCAAGTTCATACATGACTACCAAAATTTAAAAAAAAAAAAAAAATTTGTTTGGACAGTTTGCTACTTCGGGACCCAAAGGATTAAATAAATCATCTACA
This sequence comes from Rhynchomys soricoides, assembly GCA_019843965.1. NCBI lineage: Eukaryota > Metazoa > Chordata > Mammalia > Rodentia > Muridae > Rhynchomys > Rhynchomys soricoides. Next base: position 9,947,290 of record JADRCH010000066.1, on the reverse strand, counting down.
AATAGGATGCTCATCTTGATCACGATTTATTTCAAACACAAATCACCAATTTTTAATTGAACAAGAATAGATTTAAAAACCATTTTAAGTAATGATTTACTCATTTTGAATATACGTCTTAAAAAAGCATAGATTCTGTTTTAGGACTACATGAGTTTTTCATTTTTTATATGCAGTTAACTTTCACATACTAGTGATGAGGATGGAGAAAAAAAAGGCAAAATAAATAAACCAAAAATGAAAAATAATCAAAGCTCCTTTGTTGTTGAAGAATAACTATTTTTTCTTTCATTATACATTTTTCCAAGTATTTATTTCCTCATTTGTTTTTTCTTAGACAAATATTAAAATCAGTTTATATTTTCTGAGTACATGTCAACAGGTGACTAGAGATATCTTAAATGTAATAGACAAAAGACAGTTTTACTTAAAACAACTGTCAAAAAATCAACAGACAGCATTTATTAAAGCAAATTACATGAAACTTGTGCATTTCAAACACCTTGAGTGATCCTTGAAGTGCAAGGTTGTGGGTAACAGAGCTTGTTTACTTCATTCTTTGTTATCAAAATGGACCATTTGCATATTAACTCACTTCTCAGTAGATTCTTAAGCATGCTAGATTTCACCAACTTGTACTCCTCTGTGAAACAGATGCAGTTTCACAATTGTATCATGTAAGTTAGTGTAATAATTAAGAAACTGTAAATTCCAAGTGTTATGAACATATCTCAGACAATTTATTTCCTGATCATTCATTACTTTCACAATTATTTACTGAGTATTTTCTATGTTCCAGACATACTGTCAATCACTGCAAATGAGAAAGTGCAAACAAAACAAGCAGGTTGTTCCTAAAGTTAACATTCCCCCGACCACCCAAAAAAAATCACAGACAATAAACATATGCATGCACAATGAAAATTTAAATGACTCCAGCAAAGGCAGGCACATTGTGCTAGAAGGTTCTTTTACAGTGTGTTATAACTATGCCAGTGATGAATATATTTTCTCCTGCGAAGGTGATGATTTGGCTGAAAACTGATAAGTATGTCAATACACAAAAAATTATAGGAGATACAAGTTTGGGAAACTTTAGGTTGTGCAGGACCATGTAATATGCATAGAGAGAAACACATGTATGCAAAATATCTACTTTTGTGCAGAGTCCATGTGGTATCTGCAAAAGTTTAAATTGGAGATGTTTTTAAGTGCCAGAATATATTGCTTTTTGTTTTTATGTTCTTGTCTAGTGATGTTTTTCAAAACATGATTGACAGCCATCAGGAGATTAAGGAGACATGATATGCTGAGACTGCTCTTTAAAAATATAGCTTAATATGCAGGTTAGAAAAGCTTCCCAGGACTTATCAAGACTTGTGGATCAACATATATTCATGAAATGACATAGTGGAATTTAAATTGCTCACCGATTTTAGGATCAGAAATGCTCACTGGACTCAGCTGAACTGCCTCAATTACATGCTGTCAGAATACAGTCAACTAACTATACGCCTCAACATTTGAAAGGTACTTGTCTGCTACCTGATGCCAAAGCAAAACCTTGGCTACAAGTGTCTCATCATCCAAAAAGCAGACTGAGGTTGCTTTGTGTGCAGCATGGAGCTCAAAAATACATGAGTAAGATAAGATATGTCTTCAGCCCTTCCTTGTGTGACATTTGATGTTATGTAAAGAACCAAATAAAATCACACATATATCAAGAATCTCAAATGGGAAAACACACAAAAGTGCATATTAAGGGTTTCAAATAAGAATTATTCCTGTCTATGCTTCTAGGCTATCATAGAGATAAAGGAAAGGTGCTGTGCCTGAGTTTGACAAGGCTTTCTCTCTTGCTTCAGGTGGGTTTCAAATCATGAGTAAGGGACTCAATGCTCAAGGCTGTACAACATTTCCACTGAGTCAGTAGCCTCAAGGTCCATGTTTATAAATTCAACTAATGAGATCCCTGACCACAGAGGGTGAGTTTTCGATAGAAACTTTATTGTAGATTGATAAGTGGGGTGGGAGCTTAATGGAGAGAGAGAGAAGGCAGAGAGCCTGTAGAGACCTCAGAAAGGGCATGACACTGAGGCTGCTAGTCTGGAGCTTTTAATAGAACTGGCTTATAATGAGTGAAGCATGGAGAGGTCATTAGACTAGCCAGCCCAGCCCCAAGGTGTGCAAGTGGTTCCTGTCACATTTGCATGTATAGCTTTGCATCAAGTATTCTCATTTAGAAGAGACAAAAAAAAAAAAAAAAAAAAAAACAGGAAGAAGTTCTTCCAGAATTCTTGCTGGCAAGGACACTACCAGAACAACTGATTTGCGATCCCGATCCTACCTGACCCATTTCCATCTCCTGATATCAATATTAGTAGGCCATAATAGATAAGTAAGCAGAGAGATCTAGATTCAGTAAGATGACTCAATCAGAGTGTATGCTTTGTTTCTCTTCTGGATTTGAAAACTGTTTCAGAGAAAAGGTAGATAGAGCATCCTGATGTCTTGGATAGAGGGAGTGAATTTGAGCTGACTAAAAAGCCTGTTTTTTCAAAGTTTCACACAATAGTTCCACTCAATAATGTGGAGCCAATAGAAATCCTTGTTTATGATTATAGATAAATGTTGAAATGAGTTTGCTTTGAGAATTTTAAGACAACATATTAAATAGGTCTATGGAGCTCATAAAATATGGATCTGAAGCTCATATGGAAAGGTCAGGCTTTTGATTAAAGATTTTGAATCCATCAGTAGATAGAGTTTAATTGAAGCTTTGGATAGGCTTGCCATCATCGAAATTGATAAAAAATCGATAGAATAACAGCACTTAGATCTACATTTTGAATATATTAAAAAAGTTTTTTTAAAAAAATCTATAGAGAACATCGAAAAGTAATCAGAAAAAAAGGAGAAAATCTAGATTGTATCCTGGGAGTGCCTGGACACAGTAAATGCACAGCAGACAGGAATCTACTAAAGCAATGGTAAAAGCTGATGTATAAAATTTGCTTTTGTGTTGAATCTTGGATGCCTTTTGGTGATTTTAGTGAAAAGGATTTCCAGAGTGAATTTTTGGCCATGATGGTAGTTGGTGCAAATGTAGATTGCATGGCTTCTAAGAACATCTAGTACGTATGTGTACAGACTCAAGCCCAGTAATGCAGAGGCTTCATATACATTGTAGTATCAATGTGGGAAGATTTGGGAAAAATAAGAGGAGTAATGTATTTTCCTATAGAATAACCAACCATGAGATAGACTTCCCTAGCCTACATTAGGGTAAGCATGTAAGACCTGTCTTGTATTTAAAAATCAGACATATTTTCCCAAGATAATGTAACAAAAAAGCTTTAAAAAATAACTTTGGCTCATTTTGCTGATTAATAATTCAGGTTGTTATTGCTACAGAATGCTTTTTCCCAAGTAAAGATGATACATAAAATCATAATTGTTGCACAGATGTAGTTTCATTAAGAAACCAGAGCTCACAACCTGCTGGCTGTGTACCTGGAATGGAAGTATGACAAGCTGTCAGTTCGGAAGTCTGAAAATGATAATGCCTTCATTATTTACTAATTGTGTGATTTGAAAAAAGACTCAATTTCTCTCTCTGCCTAAATTTCTCATTTTGTAACTTTATGATAAGTTATATACTTGTACTAATCAGATAATTTGTGGCAATATTTTATAAACAGGATATGTTCCTCTCCAAAAGCAAATATTTATTCAAAGTATTAAAATATAGAGATATAGAAATATAAAAATTTTAAAAATTCCTCTAGGTTTTGCCATTATTAAAGAGTTTTATTATTTAGGTTTTAAAATTTATGTGTATGGGTGTTTTGTCTGGATTTATGTCTATTCACCATGTGAGATTCCTGGCACCCAATGGAGGGCAGCAGAGAGCAGAAGATGCCCTTTAAACAATGTTATCAATGGTTGTGAGCTTCCAAGTGGATACTTAGCATAGAGCTCAGGTCCTATGGAAGACAAGCCATTGCTTTTTTATTTATTTATTTTTTTTTGTCATTTTATTTACATTTCAAATGTTATCCCATCTCTCAGTTTCTCCTCCACAGATCCCCTATCCCCTCCTGCTCCCCCTGCCTCTATAAGGGTACCTCCCTTATAAGGTACCTCCTCCACCTACCTACACACCCCCACCTCAGTGCCCTAGTATTCCCCTACACTGGGGCATCAAGTCTCCACAGGACCAACGGCCTCCCCTGCCATTGATGCCTGACAAGGCCATCCTCTGCTACATATCCAGCTGGAGACATTCCCCCGGACCCCATTTGTACTCTTTGGTTGGTGGTTTAGTCCCTGGGAGCTTTGGGGGTCTTGTTGGTTGATATCATTGTTCTTCCTATGGGGTTGCAAACCCTTTCAGCTCCTTCAGTCCTTCCCCTAACTCCCTCTTGGGGTCTCTGTGCTCTCTCCAATGTTTGTCTGTGTGCATCTGCATCTGTATTGTTTAGGCTCTGGCAGAGCCTGTCAGAGGATGGGTGTACCAGGCTCCTATCAGCAAGCACTTCTTGGCATCAGCAATAGTGTCTGTGTTTGGTGTCTGCAGATGGGATGAAGCCCCAGGTGGGGTGGTCTCTGGATGGCCTTTCCTTCAGTGTCGCTGCATATCATCCTGAGTGAGGCAACCTAGTCACAAAAGAACACACATGGTATCTACTCAGCGATAAGTGGATTTTAGCCAAAACAAAACAAAACAAACAAAAAAAAAAAAACCTTGGAATACCCCTGCTACAACTCACAGACCAATCGAAACCCAAGAAGAAGGAAAACCACGACAAAATGTGGATGCTACAGTCCTAGCCATTGCTCTTAACCACTTTGTGTGTTTATTTTTTTCTTCTCAAAGCAAAAACTCATCATGCCTAAGTTCACCTAAAACTGCCTGTCATTGCCCATCAGCCTCTTGAGTGGTGAGTATATTTATAGAAGATAAATTTTAAAATACTAAACCTCTCAGAATTGAAAATGAACATATTATTTTTATGTATATAAACAATAAAAGGAAGGCTTATTATATCCATTAAGAAGTATGAGACAATAGAATATAGATTGATTGTACCTGTATTTTATAAATCAGTACTTAAAAATGAAAAGGAACAATATTGTGGTTTAGTAGTTGCATAGGACATAAATTATGATCAGAATAATTTAAATGGTTAAAGATACAAACACTATAAATGCAGGAGTGTCATTAATATAAAGTTTAATTGAAACATTACCTTGCTTTAATTTCATTATGGAGGAATCATCCTTGTTCTATTAAAATGATGTTAACTAGTATAACTGATGTTATCCAAATGTCAGACATACTTTAGAATGTCTGTCTTCTAGTCTCAAATGACGTTGTCCCCTAAGCTAGCATTGGACCACAAAAAAAGAACAATTCACCAGTGTTGCAATATGTTAACATGGGTCCTTCAAACTGTTAAATTTTAATAACAAACTATTTCTACAATAGAAACTGAAAGTTGAAGCAAAGTAATGTGTTTAACATGGTCTCTAAAATGCCTTCTCTATTGCATGCTTAATTAAATTTTCTTATTTGCAGTGCTTAACCTTATTGGAGCCAAGTAGGATTTGGGGAAATTTGTAGAGATTGATCTTCCAATGTAGCATTTTAAGCTCTTACTGATCATACCCTATGTCCACTGAAGGAGATATGAAGAAATTTCTGTTATGCCAAGACCTTCTAGGCCTGAATGGAAATATTTTTCCATGTTTCTTCTTACACAAATATAGGATCATGCTTTTGCTTATGTGATCCATCCATTCAATTCCTCTCTAATGTTAGCAGCCCAATATACCAGTGTTTTGGGCACCTAGGAGGTAACTCAGTTTCCTCTCCACTTCATTTCTAGAACAAGTTAAACATGACTAAAGATTGAAAGATCTTTATTCTTCAGTATGTAGAAAAGTGCACAAGACTCTCCACACAAAACAAATGGATACCTACACTGTTTCGAGAGGATCTGCTGCTGTTGCACCTGTTGATGCTTCCAGCTGGTCTATAGTAAGTTGTGCTCTCTCCATCTGTATTGGCTGATAACTATCCAGATTCATTACATGTAGGGTTTTTTTTTATTTGTCTGTACCAGTTCCATTGAATTGGATGGAAGGGGGGAACAGAAAAAGAAGAGCTGTGTTGTGCACTTCGTAAGAACAAAAGAACTTTCCATGGTATAATTCATAGAATATGGAAAGCGGTGATCAATTTTGGGTTTTCAGTATTGACAATAAACAATTGAAATAATGGTTGTATTTTCCTCTACAGCTTTTGATTCCAAATTTGAAAATTTTAAAATGTCTTGTTTATATATTTGACAACATTCATTTTTTTTGTATACAATTTTCTGTGATTTTCCATCCCAGTATTTATATTTGTTTTGCCCTCTCTCTGTTTCTTCTCACCCATGATTACCATTTTATTTTAAAATAAAAAGTTGATTTTAACTTGCAGTAAATATATAATACCTGAGTGTATTTTTAAATTTGTAGTAGAGATATACTACATAAGTTGAAATAATAGCAAGAATACAGGTTCTCCCTGGGAGTCCCAACTGCATGATAACACAGTAAGTTTCTATAATAAGCCAAATGTTTTGTTTCTTTTAGATAGTTGTAAGTACCTAATAGAAAACTGCATGAGCTTCACGACATGCAAGATTATAATTCATCATCTGTAAGCATTTCAGTTTAACCACAAAGACAGGAAAAAGAAGAGGTAATGGAAAAACAGCAAAATAAGCCTCAAGTCTTAATTGTCTACTTAGTCCCATTTTCTGTCTTCTGTCTCAAAAGTATAGATAGATAGATAGATAGATAGATAGATAGATAGATAGATATGTGTGTGTGTATGTATATGTGTATATGTACACACACACAGAGATATTTCTTTCATTTCTTCTTTCTAAGTAACCATTTCAGAATTTTATATAAACCTACACTAGGAATAAGCGGAACAGGTTGGGAAGAAGCATGCCTTAATTTTTATATTCCCAACTATCATAGTATCAACTTTGGTAGCTGAAAAACTTGATTATACTCAACTACTCATCACTTCCTATTAGGGGATCCCAATATGAGAAACTGTTTGTTTTATCTATGTGAGAACAAAATAATAATTTGTCATTCAAACGAATTGTGAGCACATGCACGTATATTTCTAAGTATGACCAGGCCAGTCTGAATAGTCCTACAGGCATGTATATTTTAGAGGCTGGCCATTTAGCATTGGGTAAATCAACTGATGGGCTCTTAACTGGAAAATACTATTTCTCTCACTGTCAGCATTTCTTTAGTTGTCTTTAGTTCTGTGTGTAGGCTGAAAGTGTCTTAATCTTTTTTGCCCATTCACTTTGGTATGTCTCTTGTTGTCTTTTTTCAGCTCAAGTTTAGGTAGTCATCTTGGTGAAATTTATGGGCATAGCTTCTGACATTACAGGAAAATGCAGTTTCACAGCAAATACCTTAATACTTTAGATTTTACAATCTTTCTGTACATATTTCCACAACAGTTTCTGTGATTTAGGTGCTGGAGTATATTGTAGATATACAAATAATAACAATTAATGAAAAAGAGCACAAACACTTGAAAGAGAGAAACGGGCATATATGGCAGGTATTCACAGGAAGAGAAAAAAGGGGAGAAATGACATAATAATATTATAAAGTCTCTCTCCCCCTGCCTTTCTGGAAATCCTTCATCCTTACTGTTGCTTGTACCAAGAGTAGTGATCGTTGCTTGGGGTAATAAATTAGATAAAGTCAGGACATAGTTTATTTATTTCCAAAGTGTCAGGAAGTTACTTGAGTCCGGTGGTTGTGTATGACTTAATTATCCAATTTAAATATGAATCATTGGTGACAAGCATCAGAATCACTGATTGTTTAGAAACAAGCCTCATTCCCAAAATGCTTCGAGCTATGTCCGATATTTCTAGAGAAGTGAAGATGACTGCAGTAATAGATGTCATTAACATGATTATAAAACATATTCTTAGCTCATTTGCCATCATACAGCATGGTGCCTTTGAAGAGTAAAGATGAACTGAAAGTCATCAGTGATATTTGTCACAAGAAAAGTTAGAAAAAAATTAATTAGTGGCTATTGAACTGAATGTGTGTGTTTAGTTTACAGATCACTTAGATCTTAAGCCATCTTTTTTATAGAAAAATAGTGTAAGAGTTCAAAAATTAAACATGTACTATTCCATATAAAGTACTAGAGTTCATATTAATTGGTAATGTAAGTATACCACTAATATATAATAACCTCAAAGAAAAAAACAAACCAATCAGTAAGTACAAAATCAACAAACACAAACACACACACACAGGGTGAAAAAATCACCAAACTGTTGTATATGTTCATAAAATACATGACCTAATACTAGATTAAAATTTCAGAAAATATTAATTTTCAGAAAATCCTTTGTTGATGATTAGTCTAAAAAGTAAGACATTTAATAATGTAAGAGAGTTGCTTTTTTCCCTCTCAGTAACTTACGCATGGAATTGATGAACATGTATGACTCACTGCTCAGACACACGTGAGCTCTTACACATCCCACACAACCAGGTGGTCACAAAAAGATACAACTTCAAATCATTTACATGGTTTTTGAAACATACATACATTTTATGGATGTGTACATCCTTAACATCGTTTAGTTCAGCATTCGTCAACATTGACACATTTCAATGTTCTAAAAAAACATAAAATGCTTAAATAAACATTTAAGGGAAAATAGGGTGCAATGTTGAGGCAGAAGTCTGTTTCATTTTCATCTGGAAAATGAGGAATACATAAAATCATTTTTAGGCTAATGGCAGAAATTGGTGTGGTACATGATGGTTGAACTACAGAGTTAAACATTACCCTGCATAGGAAAATAGAAAGCATGTCAAATACAATACAGTGTAAACCCATAGGGAGCACCAAGCAAATTCATAGAAATCAGAAATTCCCACACTCGACATTCCTCATTCACATAACCCTACCTGCCGTAAATACCTCCGATTTTAGCATTGGTATTTTCTGTGGCCTAAGTACATTAAATATTAATCCACAGTAAGAGCAGATTCCAGTCATAATAAAAAAACCTTCCATATTGAGATAAATAAGAATTGGTTAAGAAATTTGTGATTATTTTGTTTAGATAAAATTAAAACTTTAAATCAATTCCTAAAATGTCAGGGAGATAAGTTAGTGTGGAAATCTGTATAATGTTTACTACTTAGTTAATGCTAAGGTAATGGCTTGATTAGAGATGAACGCCCCCTTGAGCGTACTAGCCATATCCTTTGCTTTTTTCAATAGTCAAAATATAAGCAGAGAGAGGTTATGGAAATTAGTTGAACCACGTGGTTCTCATGAAGTGTTCATTAGAATCAGTCTTTGTCATTCTAAAAGTTCCATTATTACTACCCTTACATCTTATGAGGTCGGCTAATCATTTTTTTTCCAATGAGAATTTGTTATAATGAAGGTGGAAGTCATTATCACCAACAATGAATATTTTCAGTGTCTATTCATGTAGAAATTATTATCCTATAGAAATCACCACCATTCAATGATCCCGATGTAAAGCCGCAGGAAATCCTTTGTCAGACTCACAAAAGTTAACCAAGAGGTTATCAGAGTGTATGACATAAAACCAGAGTTACAGTCTAAACTTAGAAAATCGTTATTTCAGGAAGTAAAAGATTAATATATTTTCTTATCTTAATCAACTAAGCCCCTTTCGATTCTTTAGTCAATTTTGAAGGCGTTTCTATCCCTCATCTTAAATGCTGATCTGTAGTGGGTAATTTTTTCAAACCACATGATAAAACTAAATGAAAATACAGTATTTTTACTCATTGCAGCTAATTTCTATCTTTGTAAAAAAAAAAATAATAAAAAGGATTGTAGGTATTTTATGTAGTGTTTTTTCTAATTCCTGAGAAATGATTGTGAGAGTTTGGAGTATATTAGATTCCAACATTTCCGACTTTGGGAAATGATGTCTTTTTTAACCAGATGATAACAGCCAGAAAAACATGCCATTATACTTCAAGGTTAACAAACTATCTGGGCAGTGGTATGGGAGATGATGCTTCTACTAGTCACAGCACCAAATAGGGCCATCCATCAACCTTGTTCCCTCATCATGGTGATATTACTCACTGCCTGGGAAAGGACTATTATTGGCTCAAGATTCAACAAGCCCTCACTGAAAGGCTGAGAATATTTCTGATAAAGGGAATATGTTTGGAAATTAGAAGTAGCCAAAACTAGCAGAGTCCAGTTGTGGAGGTTAGTGTGCTCTATTTTATATAAAAAAAATTATTTTGTCTTAACATTACCCTATCTCTCCTTATTTCACCTGTCTTTCTGTCTATGTGCATATTTAATAATATATATTTCCCCAAATCTGCCGCAATGGTTGGAGGATGTTAAAGTTATGGACTCAGATGAATGAAATATCAGAATGAGACATGTCAATCAATGTCTAATGAGGGATAAGTCTGAAATCATGACTAAATTATATAAGTGAAGTATATTAGCAGGCATGTCTATCAAATTATCCAGAAAATGTATTTCAAAAGGGCACAGATGACAAATATTTGTTTCACTTTTCTGTTGGTTTGTTTTTGTTTTCATTCATGAATCATCTTGTGATTCTAAGCAATTAAATTTTTTGTTATGAAACCTTAACACTCTTCTTTTCAAACTATATTGTTTCTGACACCGAAAAATTTCTAAATCAGACTCTCAGAAGTATTCTGAAAATAGAAAAGGAGACAAAAACACACAGAGAAATCCAACAAGTGGCACTCAAAAAGGAGAACTGCCCTTTGTTGTTTCACTCCTGTCTTAGTTACGGTTCCCATTGCTGTAAATAGACACCATGACCAAGGCAACTCTTATAAATGACAACATTTAATTGGGGCTGGCTTCCAGTTTCAGAGGTTTAGTCCATTATCATCATGGCATGAAGCATGGCAACATGCAGGCAGACATAGTGCTGGAGTTGCCAAGAGTTCTTGATCAGAACACAGCCAGGAGAGAAGACTCTCTTCCATCCTTAGAAGAACATATACATAGACCTCAAAGCTCTCTCCCATAGTGATACACTTTGCCCAACAATGCACACCCCGTAATAGTGCTTTCTACGGGCCAACCATGTCCAAACCACTACAACTTCATACTTTAATGTTCCAAATAGGATGGCACAATGAATTTGATAGTTCATTGAGGGTTCAGCCACTTAGAAGACTGATAATCAGAACGTTATGGTTCATGCTGGCAAGCTGTTATCGAAGGTCCTTAGTTTGCATGTTATTCATAATGCTTCTATCATTATGTCCAAGGTATACATACATTTCCTTCCAGTCCAGTTGCTGCTGTAGCCATCTGAATTGGTTTATAGGATGTTTGAATTTTTTCTATTTTTAATTCTACTTGTCTCTTTGTCCAGCATTTGACTGTGGTTGTCCCTGAGCATGGCAGCAGGGTTGCTTATAATGTTTCTTTGTTCTAAATATATAATAACAAATGACTAAAATTAAAGAGAGGAATCCTTTTGTGTTTAGGAAGCAACATTCCCACAGCTACTGGATTAATGTTCGCTCAGAAGCCACATAGTGAGCGATAGAGGATTCTCACCATGATACTCATTAGCATCGCTTTGCTACTTGTAAGAAAGAATTTACATGGTCTCAAGTTTAATGGTAACCTAAAGATGCCTTATGGAGTGAAAGGTTTCCATATATAATAAACTCACTTTACTTTCCATTGGCTAGTAGGGTACAGAGGCAATGGCCATCTTCTTCCTGGAAAATTAGAGAGAAATAAGAATTAGTAAGAATGCTTTGTTTACTAGTACTAAATAATTGCGCACACACACACACACACACACACACACACACACGTATGTATTATTGGCTTATAAATCAACATGAATAGTGTTGAAATGTGACTATGGTGCTATCTCACAACTCTTTTTTATTAATGTATTTACATATTCACTTTACATTATGATAGCAGCCACCTCCTCCTCTCCTCTAGTCCCAACCTCACATTTCTTTCCCCCCTGCATTGGGGAGGACCCCCATGGGTACCAACCCACAATGGCACATCAAGTCTCAGCAGGACTAAGCACAGTCTCTCTCACTAAGGCCAGATAAGGTTGCCCAGCTAGGGGAAAGGAATCCAAAGTCAGGCAAAAGAATGAGAGATCACTCCCCACTCTAATTGTTAGAGAGCCTACATTAAGACCAAGTTTCACAAATGTTACATATGTGTATGGATGCTTAGTCCTGCATGACCATGTGGAAGGAACTGTGTGACACATTAGCTGCCCCAGGAGGGGAGCAAGCAGAGTTTGGACCTCCACAAGTGCTGAAGGTTGCTAGGTGTGAGGCTTGTTTGTATAATAATGCACATAATTTACTTTATGTTCCTCCATCAGGAGAAATTCTCCTTGGCAATGTTGTTAGGGAATGTTCTCCCTGCCAAGGTTAATGACTACATGATAATTAGAAGTAGCATGAGTCCAGGAGGTGAAGATGTGTCTAATGTCCTTAGCACAGTGATAAAAGCTGTGACCTTCAGGACAGCCTTAATTTGTGGGAATGAGTTCAAAAATATGTAAACAGAACTTCTCAACTATGCAAAATATAGGAATGCAATATGAATTATATGAGGAGCCTTATGGACTTAAAAAACCAGAGGCAGCTACACTGCAAGCTAGAAAGAGTTTGAGGAATAAAAGAGATTTGGGGAGTGGTGATCATTGGGTTCGATCCCACTCAGCTAAGTTTATTGCTGTGCTTATAAAGGTCACAGCGCTTTCAGGTGTGCTGGCAAGCTGCTAGCGTATTCTCTCTCCAGTTTCTTTTTTGAGGCACTTAGAACTATGAGTTTTCCTCTTATCACTGTTATCGTTGTGTCCCATAAGTTTTGGTATGATGCTGCTTCATTTTCATTAAATGCTAAAAAGTCTTTAATTTCTTTCCTTATTTCTTGACCAATTTATCATTGAATAGAGCGTTGTTCAGCTTCCATGTGTATGTGGGTTCTCTGTTGTTTTTGTTGTTATGGAAGACCAGCATTAGTCTGTGGTGATCTGGTAAGATGCATGGGATTATTTCAATTTTCTTGTATCTGTTGAGGCCTTCTTTTTTTTTTTTTGTTTTAACCAATTATATGGTCAATTTTGGAGAAGGTTCCATGAGGTGCTGAGAAGAAGGTATATTCTTTTGAATTAGGATGAAATGTTCTATAGATATCTGTTAAATTCATTTGGTCCATAACTTCTGTTAGTTTCATTGTGTCTCTTTTTTGGTTTTGGTTCCATGATCTGTTCATTGATGAGAGTAGGGTATTAAAGTCTCCCACTATTATTGTGTGAGGTGCAATTTGTGCTTTGAGCTTTAGTAACATTTCTTTTATGAATGTGTGTGCCCTTGCATTTGGAGCATAGATGTTCAGAATTGAGAGTTCTTCTTGGTAGATTTTTCCTTTAATGACTATGAAGTGTCCTTCCTTATCTTTTTTGATAATTTTTGGTTGAAAGTTGATTTCATTCAATTTTAGAATGGCTACACCAGATTATTTTTTGGGACCATTTCCATGGGAATTTTTTTTTTTTTTCTAGCCTTACTCTGAGGTAGTATCTGTCTTTGTCACTGAGGTGCATTTCCTGTATGCAGCAAAATGCTGGGTCCTGTATCCAGTCTGTTAGTCTATGTCTTTTTACTAGAGAACTGAATCCATTCACTTTAAGAGATATTAAGGAAAAGCGATTGTTGCTTCCTGTAATTTTTGTTGTTTGAGGTAGAATTATGTTTGTGTGCCTATCTTCATTTGGGCTTGTTGAAAGATTATTTTCTTGCTTTGTTTAGGGTGTAGTTTCCCTCCTTGTGTTGGAATTTTCCATTTTTATCCTTTGTAGGGATGGATTTAGAGCTGGATTTGTAGAAAGATGCTCCACTATATTTATAGCAGCTTTATTTATAAATCCAGAAGCTGGAAAACAAACCCAGATGTCCTTCAACAGAGAAATGGATACAGTAAATGTAGCATGTTTACATAATGGAGTACTGCTTAGCTATTAAAAATAATGACTTCATGAAATTCTTAGGCAAATGGATGGAACTAAAAATTATCATCCTGAGTGAGGTAACCCAATCACAAAAGGAAACATATGGTATGCACTCACTGATAAGTGAATAATAGCCCAAAGACTTGGAATACCCAAGATACAGTTCCACATGGAACTCAAAAAGAAGGAAGACCAAAGTATGGGTGCTCCAGACCTTCTTAGAAGAAGGAACAAAATATTCAGGGGAGGAAATAGGGAGACAAAGTATGGAGCAGAGACTGAAAGTACGGCCATCCAGAGACTGCCCCACCTGAGGATCCATTCCATAACGAGTCATCAAATATGGACACTACTGTGGAAGCCAGTATCTGCATGCTGACAGGAGCCTGATATGGCTGTCTCCTGAGAGGCTGTACCTGAGCCTGACAAATACAGAGGCAGATGCTCTCAACCCACCATTGGACTGAGCACTGCCCCATATAGGGGAATGAGAGGGTTAGGAGGTAGGAGTGGATGGGTGGGTGGGAGAATACCCTCATAGAAGCAGGGGGAGGGGGAATGGGAGAAGGAGTTTCTGGGGAGGATCAGGAAAGAGGATAACACTTTTAAATAAATAAAATATCAAAGAAAACAAAAGAAAAAGAAAAGGTTCACAGATTTCTGAGTTCAAGTTCAGCCTTGGACAGTGGTGGCAGAGCTAGTTAGGCCTAGGCTTGGTGGGAATGGTGATCTCAAAGCAAAATTCTATCCAGCTAATTTCTGAATTTATTTGCCTTGTTTAAAAAAAAAAGTGCTTGCTGTCTTTTCTAAGAATCAAGGTCATACAATGCTGATTTGTGGGATAATCTGAGGAAGCCAGCTGTGGATCATTGAAATGATATGCAAATAAAAGACTGAGCTTTGTTCTGCAACAGGTGAGTTGTTGAGGAATCCCTGGAGAGCTATCTCAAGCAGATGAGAGCTGTCAACTTGTACCAACTTTGAATTGTTTTGTCAAAGCTCCCAGACACCCCTTCCTCAAGAACCCCTCTCCAAGGTGAGGCTGGTCCTTGGCAAAGGGCTCCTAGGTTCAGTCCATGCATGCTCTCTGGTTGATGATTCTGTCTCTGTGAGCCCCCACAGGCCCAGGTTAAATGACTCTGTAGGTTTTCTTATTGTATCCTTGACCACTTAGACTCCCTAAACTCTTCCCCCTACTCTTCCACCAGACTCTCCACACTCCACCTATTGTTTGGCTATGGGTCTCTGCATCTGTTTCAATCAGTTGCTGGATGAAACTTCTCAGAACACAGTTAATCTAGGCTCCTATCTGCAAGCATATCAGAATGTCATTACTAGTGTCAGGAGTTGGTGCTCTCCCATAGAGTGGATCTCAAGTTAGGACAGTCATTGAAAGAAGCCTCCCCAGTCCCAGGTCCCCAAATAGTCCCCAAGATACCCTGCCACACCTATTTCCATTCTTTCTCCCAGCCCTCTCTCCACACACTCTATCCTCTTCAAGCCAAGATTGAGGGCACACAGTCAAAAAGCACGAGCTTTCATATTCAACATTCTTTTATGCAGGTTATTACCATTAAAAATGACCCAGATTTAGGATGGGTGATTGGTGATTGGCTATTCCTGGTTGTCAACCTGACTATATCTGGAATGAACTACAATTCAGAATTGGAGGGTTCACCTGTGATCCAGATCTTGAGGCTGGAAGATATAAAAGTTTCTTACCTGGATCTTGGCATGGAGATCAAGAGGCATAGTGGCTATGAAAAGTTTTTCTCCCAGGCATGTAATAAACACCATTAATCCCAGGAGACTAAGTCAAAGAGATCTCTGTGTTCAAGGTTGGCCTGGGACAAAACAAGTCCCAGATCCAGGAATGGTGGTACACACCTTTAATCTGAGCCATACGTTCTGCTGGAGATCTACATTGGAAGAAGGAAGATTTGCTTTCCTTTGCCTGCTTGCATTTACTTGCCAGCACATCTGTTGGAATCTACTTCCACAGAAGACCAGGTGAAACAACTAGCCTTGTGGGACTGAGCAACTACTAGATCCTTAGACTTCCCATTCACATCTGAACATTGTTGAGGTAGTAAGACTACAGACTGCATGTTGTCACAATAAATTCCCTCAATGCAGAGAAACATTCCATACGTTCTACAACTCTAGAGGACCCTGACTAACATAGTCATCTCGACTCAAATGGTCCAATCATGAATACCCCAACAGGCTGTTTGGGTTCTGGTTGATTACAGATGTCATCAAGTTGACAACCAAGATTAGCCATCACAATATTTTGCTTCTGGCTTTTCACATATCCATCCTTAGCATAAGTGCTTTTCCTTCTTCAAATCATTGCTTTCCCATACTCCAACACCAATTAAGCCTTTCCACCCCAACATTCTACCTCTCCACTTTTATCTTACCTATCCTCCACTATGTCCCCTCCATCAACATCCACAAGATCTCTTCCTAATTTTTTTTTTTTTTTTTTTAGCTTTAGTACATGGTAAAAGTCAAACAGAGAAAATGAGATTTGAAGCTGAAATCTGAATGTGAGAGTCCTGGACCTCCCATTGATAGCGGAACATTGTTGGGGTAGTAGCAATACAGACTGTAAGTTATCACAACAAATTCCCTCAATAAAGAGAGACATAAGTTCTATGACTCTAGAGAACCCTGACTAATACAGTCATCTCAACTCCAATGGTCCAATCAAGAAAAACCTGTGATATTTGTCTTTCTTGGCCTTAGTTACCTCCTCACATATTATTTTTCCAGTTCTGTTATTTTACCTTTAAGTCTCCTTGTGTTTTTACAGCTGAGTAACAATCTATTGTACACATGTATACATTTTTCTTATATATTCTCTTTGTCCTTGGCTACCCAGCTACATGATAAAAGCCAATGTATCACATATTTGAAGAGTTTAACCTAGAAAATTTGAAACTGACTAAGATATTTCCTACTGTTTCTCAGTGCAGGAGTCAAGTGGGAATCATTCCTGTTGAGTTCAGTTGACTGTAGAGTTCAGTTAAGCGGGGTTCAGTTGACATTTGTGTATACAGTATAGTTCAGTTCATTTGACTACAGAGCAGTTCAGGTGAGTATAGTTTAGTTTGGTTCTGTGCAGTCAGTACAGTGCAATTCCTAGAATTGTGAGGCAGTTCTATCCAAGCAGAAAAATTCAGTGGGAAGCAAAGGAGAAGCCAATTTGAATCACTCAGCTTGAAGACAAGTTTGACCCAGAAGAGCTGAGATGAACCAGCCAGCCAGAGTGAGAAATAGAAACGGTGAGATCATTCAGTAGCAAGCCATTGAGACAGTAATTGCATACGCTAGTAAAAGTTACTTTTACAGAGATAGGATAATCACAATATTCTGACTGGACCCGAGGCCCACTCCACAGGAAGGGATTTCATGGCTTGTACCATAATTCATTTCAAAAGCCCATCACTATGTTCATTATGTTTTTACATTGTCTCCTAAATATTTATGTTTATCTCCATAATCCAAGCACCTGGGCTTCTTTCATACTTTGTCAGAGAAGCATTCTTTTACAATAGATAGTGATCAACACAGAGAAATATTAATACTACATGTTCTGAAAATCAGAGTCTGTGAAGGCTAGTCCTATATGTAATTTCCATATCGATCTCAACCACCAGTATGGCTCAGAAAACTTCACAGAAGAGGCAGAAACAATAAAAGAGCCAGAGGGTCAGGAAAAGTATTGTGAAATTCTGTCTTAGCTTCTTCAGGAAATCATTTGCTTTTGTTATCCTCACATAATATATAAAGTATTTAGTCAAAACATATTCCAGCATGAAAAAAGAAGGCTTTTTCTATTCTCTACTACACACTCTGGAGTTATTGGCAGCTGCTGTTGAAGGAGAGAAAAGCATTCTTCTTTGTAGGTGTGGCTACATATAGATATCTGGAATTTCAGCGGATGGCTCTCTACCATGCATATGCATGCATGAACAGCATTAGTTGGATTTTGTATGTTATCACATGCATGTGCCATGTGTGTGTGTGTATGTGTGTGTGGTGTATTACACACAGGTACACACACAATATATATACACATATATATTTTATAACATATACACACTAAGTCCACACAAGAACTTAGAAAGTATTGTGCTTTTTGAAGAGGGTGTGGAAGTTGGAGTAGAGTAATATGGGCATATATACTAAAATTTCATTGCATATTTTAAATGCACCTATTATTTACCTGATGTAATTGTCTTCTTGAAGGCTTCATGTTGCACAAGCTAACCATTTCTATTTCATTCTGAATTCTGGCTGGCTGGTTCAACAGAGTTTTTCTGGCTCAAACTCCTCTCCAAGCTTGTTGATTCAATCTCGATTCTCTCTGCTTCTCACTGAATTGCTCTGCTTGGCCTTAAACTAACTCAGGAAATTTGTTCTAATCTTCTGACTTTTTCATAGTCTCTGGCTTCAGCTGCCTTGGCTAACCTGCACTGAATTGCATGAACTCACTAATGAACGAACTCTACCTCACTCTGCCGAACTCACTGCAATGACTCCCAACTGACCAACTGACTCTTTCTACCATTAGGGCTCCTAAATAGTTTCTCTTTCCTGTGCTCTTCTCATGATATCTGGGCATATCCTGTCTCTGACTCATTCTGTAAAATCTTTCCCTGATTTGTCACATTCTCTGCCCCTCAATTAGAAATCACTTTCAAGCATGGCTACTTCCTTCTGCTGACTAATCTTACCTTAATAATCGTGGGTTAATGGTATGTACTAAGAGAATATAGATATTCCATCCAGAGGGATTAAGGTGTGTCATTCCAGCCTAATAACAGAGACCTAGAAGGCTGTGATCCCTTGCTAGAGTAGCCATGATGATGGGTTTAAACTCCTTCATAGCATACAAGTATGTAATTGTCAAACGTTAAAAATGTGATTACTAACACTAGTGGTTATATTAAACAAGTACCTTTTAAAATAGCTGAGTCTTGTGTTTCTATGTAACAATTTGTGTGGAGAAATTTTTATTTTATATCTCTGAAAAGAAGCACATGGCTTGTTTATAACATCAGTGAAATGTTGAGAAATATGTGTAGAAAAGCTTTTGCTCTTGGTGTACATTTGGGAGAGAAATGTGTATAGCATGTACACAGTGAACACAATTCTTAACTTAGCAATCAGTGGAGTCTGAAAGAGAACAAAGATAATGCCCATTGCTTTGTTGCACATCAAATCTTCCAGCTTATGGGGGGAAGAGATGGATGGATTGTGTTGAGGGGAGACCAGGTACTATCCAGATACTGATATATGTAGCTCTGGAGATGTGGTCAAGGAATAGAGACGTGAAGTATTTAATCAGTTGCTTCTGAGAGAAGCAAGTGGGACAACCATGCCAATTTAAATGGTTTCTTTTTATATAAAAAAAAATGTGTGGGGAAACAGATACTTGAAATTTCTAATAATGACTAGAGAGGGAAATAATAAGGAATGACCTACCTACGCATGTTCTAACATGGACTGACTTAGAAACCCAAATGTTAGCTGAATAAATCAGGTATGGTAGGCAACATTTCACATGATCTCACACACAAGGAATAATCAAAAAAATTAAATCTGTAAAGCCATGTGGTAAATAACTGGTTCTTTGGTCTTGTCACGGGAGTAGAGAATGACCACAAGTCGGAGAGATGTTTCTTTTTGGAAGGGTAGAAAGGTTACAAAATTAGACTATTGTTTAATTTTTACCTTCTTGTTCGTTTTCTGACAAGGGACAAAAAGCTGTATGGATTCTGATGGGAGTGAAGGTGAACAGAGTCTCAGAAAAATTGCAATCAGAATATATTATAATGAAAACCTTCCATATTTTATGTATCAACTGAAAAATCTGCAACTCTTTAAATGAAAAAATATACAAATGTAAAAATAAAGTCGAACCCAAATAAAAGCATTGTAAAATGTATACATTTGCTGAAATTATTGAAATATGGGGTAAATTTCATGGCATACTACTAATAATACCACAATAAAACTGTTAAAAATTTTATCTTATCAATAGTTTCATTATTAATAATGTGTTTAAACCATACAAGTTGTATAACAAGTAGATATTTCTTAATTGCTATGAACTTTATTTTATTTGATTAAATAATTTCTTTCAACAGCAATCAGTATATTGTAAACTACAGTATTCTACCAACAATCAGCTATAAAAATATCCTGAAAGAATCTGCATTTTTCTTGAAATGTAGATACATTTCTACTTTATATAAAGTTTGAAGTTGATTATATTACTCATGTAAAACATTTCTCCATATTAATTTTCTGCAAAGACCACAGTAATGTAATTGAAGATGAGAACTGTCACAAAGATATTTTGTGTTGACCTCAAAATTACAGAATTATTTTACAAATAATATATTCAGGCATAAACTTTTTATCAAAATCTGTGTTATGTTTTATGTATGTATTCTGGAGATTTTTGCTTTCAATCACACTCTTACAAAATAATTTCACCTAATTTGATCTTCTACTTTTTGTTCAGAGCTATAAAATAGATACTAAAACTTTGAATTAATAAAAAAGCAAATGTTTCTTATCATGGCTACAAAAACTCTATCTTGAGATGGTTTAATTATTTTAATTCAGTCAATATAATCTGAAACTTTCAGAAATTAATTCTGCCCAATGTAAATATTTAACAATATCATAGGATTCATTTAAATGTAATCAATTTAAGTAAAGAAGGCATATTAATTTTACAATGATAATGTGGTATGCTATTTTGTGATGAAAATATTATAGTGAACAAAAATTGCTATTTCTAAATATGTATGAAAGAAAAATTAGTAAAGATTTACACAAAAAAAACATTTTCCATTATAATGTATTTTAAAATTGTATATTAGTAAACTATAAAATTCTACCAACCAAGTTAAAACTTGAAAAGATTTTTATATTTTGGAAAATATAAATAGACAATCAACCTATGAATTTTAGGATAAAAGAAGAAAAACCATAGATAAACCTTTGGTAGATTTCTGGAAAATAATATTAAAACACCTGTACATATTCAGGTTTTTTTCTAGAAGACCGAGAAGATAATAATACTGTAGAGTTGCCACTATAGATTGGTCCCGAGACAATATTTAAAAAAAAAAATCAAGCATATGCATAAATCTGCAAAGAAATTAGGATAGTTTCTTAAAGACTATCAAAAAAAAAAAAAAAAAAAAGTCTGCACACTCACTTTACCTCTAACCAGGGCACATTAAAAACATCAGACTTGTATCTATTGACTGAAGGATTTAAATACTTATCCAGAGGATCTGGAGGTCAAATATATTAGTCATAACCAACTGTCCTCACTTGTAGCTTGCTCATCATTTATGAAAAATATCCATCTCAGAGAAACTAGCAAGTAGGACCAGAGTATAAAACCTTAAAGCCTAACCCTAGGGACATACTTCTCCCAGCATGGTTCCACCTTCCAGAGGGCCAATAACTTTTTCAGTCCCATCAGTCAGAAATAATTATTCAGGCAAATGAGCCCATGCCGTGTATTTTATATTCAGACCATAATAATCATTTAGCAGAAATCAACTGTGGAAGGCCAGATAAGTTAACCAGTAGGAGATCCTGAGTTAGAGTTCTGGTCAGAGCAGTGTTTCCCTATAAGGAAGGCTTCCATGAAAAAAGAAAAAGAAGCAAGAATTAGACAGGAAAATATGATCAAATCAGGTGCCTACAACATCTAGCAGACATGACTGAGGAAGCTCCTCTGAGATGGTCATATGAAATATTCCAAACTGAGAGATTTACAGACAGCACAGAGCATTTCTTATACAAAGATAGTTTTCCCAGCTATAATTCCCAACAAGGCATTTTTATACTTTGTGGTAAACAACAATAACATCTGTTGGAAATGATTTACTTTCTAGCTACCCTCAAGAGTGCGATATGGTGATAGCCTTTAGTTTTTGATATTTCTACTTTTTGTGTTACAGGGTCCTGGAGTCAGTCTGCCTTAGGACAAGATGTCTAGGAGAGGACTCCTGAGATGAACACAGTTGAATCTGAGACAGTTGCACCTGTCACTTGCTCTCGGAGTCAGCTCTCAACAAGGCAAAGAGCACAGAGCAATTTACCAATCTAATTTATATTACTGGTTTTCTGGAGACAAGGTTGTAAGCACATAGAAGAAAGAGACGAAACCCTAGGCAACGGAAAACATTTTGAGGTGATGACAATGTTCTTTACCACATTCTGTGATGAGATTATAAGTACACACATTTAGGGAAACATGTCAACTGCTGTCATTCTCAAATAAGTATTAGTTATAAATTAATATTTAGCTGTATCCTCACACCAGCTCTATAGACTATTAATAAAAGGGCAGTTATTCATCATTTTTATTAGGTTGAATATAGCTATATAGCTTATATTGGTAAATTATTTTTTAAAATAATAATTTGGGGCCTTCAAACTAAAGGAAGCTTTAAGATCCTACCATTTAAGTAGGAATACTACTTTGCATACTAAGAACACAAAGAATAGATAGGGTTATTTTTGAAAAAAACTTCAAGAAAACTCATTTCAGGGCACTGAATATCATTCATTATTAGAAATATTTCATAAGCATCAATATATAATATAACTTATTTATCAAAGTTTAGTTAGTAACATTTGGATCTTTTTATAAATCTTTTATACCCTTAATCAAATCTCTTTTTATTTAAATTAATTTAAATATTTATTTAGTTTATAGTCTGTGTATTAGTGTTTTGCTTTCATTAATGAACATGTGCCACGTGCATGCTTATTGGCATCCCCTGGGATAGATGCAAGGATCAACAAGATCCCTGTCTCCAGCTCCAGGCTTTTCTTTTCTTTATGTGATTATATGCATTCCTCAAGTGAAAGAACTACCATTAGTTATTTTTTTCAGATATTTTAATTATTTGTCTAAATGATTCTTAGACAGTTAATTTCACATATAACAGAATGATTGCTTTTTCTGAACGATTTTCTTTATACATTTACTAACAGGAAAAATTAGTAGTGGGGGGAAAAGATTCAGCCGTACACCAATAAAAAATAAACGGATTTTAGGGGGTGGTCAGGAAGAACATAGGGCCTGTTGGAATGCTTCTGGCCCTGACAGAGGTGAGATATAGGGAAAGAAGTGAAAGCCAGGGAGTGTGGAGGAAGGATGGTAGGGATCTCTGACAGAACTTTCTAACCACTTCATTTTTCAGGTTTTTATTTACTTGCTTTGGTAATCCATACCAAATTACTACAAACTCTATATCTTAGAACAAGAGATGTTTTTCATTGTCGTGAAGGCCACTATCCCCAAGACAAGGTGATTACTGAATTTTTCTCAGTTGCAGAGCCATTGGGGAGAATATTTCCTTGTCTTTTCCGGCCTCTTGCACTTACCTATGATGTTCTGGACCTTCATGTCTTTACATCTCTATCCCTCTAGTGTTTGAAATTATACTCATGGAGCTCTGTCTCCTGCCTATGTCTCTGCATCTTTATTTTCCTCACTCTCTTTTCCTAGCAAATACACAAGCCATTTGATGTGGTCTACCCTATAATTTCACAGTCATTTGCTTATGTCATCAAATTCATGCTTTACAGTGATTGAAACCTAAACATGGAGAGAGGGTACTCAATCCAACCTACTATACTTTGGCTCAGTCTTTTTGGGAATAATTGTTAGAATCATGTTTTAGAGCTTTCCAACACTATTAAAGGAAGCAGAGAATTTATTTTAATGGGAATTGATCTCCCTCCATACCCCATAAATTATCCATACATGGTTGATATTAAAAATTACCTAAGGAAGCCAACATCATTCAAAATTCTCTTTTTAGAAAGATGGGCAAACAAATGAACATGAATGACTGGCTTTTCCACTCACTGGTGGTCAGGGTGAGAAGAAAATATGACTAGGAAGCACAAGGATGAAATTTCTCTGAAAGCATTCACATATCTATCTCAGCAAATACTGTCACTAGGTATACCATTTAAAAAAATACTACTGTAAGTAAAAATTTATCAGTAAAAGGGAGTCTGTAGACCATTTTTTAGAAATAGTTTCCAGTTAAAGGAAGTCTATACCTCATTATTTTTATTCGCTCTATATTCTGTACCCCTTCCTGATAACCCCTCTAAGAATCTCTCAACTTCCCATTCTCCACGGAGAGGGTGAAGGACACCTGGGTATCCCCCACCCTGGCACATTATGTCTTTGTTGGGCTAGTTGCTTCCTTTCCCACGGAGGCCAGACGAGGCTATTTTTTTGGTTTGGTTGTTTGGTTGGTTGGTTTTCTTTAAGGTATCAATAGTCACTTTTCCTTTAGTTTTCTGTCTAAAGAGACTGAACACCTCAGCCCCACAGCCTTTGTAAAAACTTATCTTTTCCTCTCTCTCTTTATTCCTTCCATTAAACAAGTAGAAGACAATGAACATCTAGGATAGCTGAGGAAAATCAAAGCATTTGAAGCACAAATTCATGAGGATACCCAAGGATGATAGAAAAACAGGTAAAAATATCCTGAAAACTTAAGAATATGCCATGGGAAGGCTCAACAGAACACTCTGGTACCTGAGGGAGGGTGATAAGTAATTACATCAAAAACTCAGGATATCCCAATTAGCAGAGACACAGTGGGCTCTCATGTAAGGTATCACCACACATCCCAGCCCATAGTAAGAACCTCAGATAAATCTGAATCTGCCATGTTGTGTAAGTGTGGTATTAAAGAATGGGAATTCCAACAACTGCAGTGGGAATACTGAGCATCCAGGATCTGCTACCTCAAGGTGAAAAAGGAAGAAAGACTGTCTTCCACACGCAGGACTAATACATAGATGAACTCACAGATTTGTGACAGCGTGAGTAAGATCTTTGAAGGTTCAGCAATGACAAAAATCTCAGCACTGAGAAGAAAGTGAATGCGAACTTTCACTCCTAACTAAGATACTGTTTGCAATTGATACCCTCTGGGAAGATAAAATTCACATTTGTCCAATGGAGCCTCACTGGGAATATCACCCACATTCCAGGGCAGTCCCCATGCTTACAGTAGTTGAACGACACAAAATAGAATGCATGTTTTGCTTTCGTTTCTTTTCTTATTTTGTTTTTATCTACATTTGGTGTCTGGTTTGATTTTCAGGTTTTTTATTTATTTATTTATTTATTTATTTATTTATTTATTTAGAGTGAGATAGAGAACAGATTGGCTGTGTTGGGGAAGGTGGACACATGAACAAAATTTATTCTACAGATACTTTTTAATAAGAATATAAATAAATATAAAATACAGATGAAGACACACAGAAGTTCATTAAGAAATATTAGAATTCACAGCAGGATTAAGTACATCTTCTCCCAATGAGGCCAGACAAGGAAGCCCAGCTAGGAGAAGGGGATCCAAAGGCAGGCAACAGACTCAGAGACAGCCCGTAATCCATGAAGACAAAGTGCACGTCTGCTTCATCTGTGGAGGGAGCCTAGGTTCACCCCTGCACGCTCTTTGGTTGGTATCTCAGACTCTGAACCACCATGAGCCCAGGCTAGTTGACTCTATAGATCTTCTGGTGTTGTCTTTGATTGACCCCTCCTGCCCTCTCAATCCTTCCTGCCACTCTTCCACAAGTTTCCCCAAGCGCTGCCTGATGTTTGGCTGTTTGGTCTCTGCATCTGTTTCCATCAGCTGCTGGATGAAGCTTCTCAGAAGACAGTTGTTAGCCTCCTATCTGCAAGCATAGAAGAGTATCATTAACAGTTTCAGGACTTGCCTTTCTCTCCTGGGGTAGGACTCAAGTTGGGCCAGCCCTTGGTTGGCCATTTCCTCAGTCTCTGGTACATTTTTATCCCTGCACATCTCATAGACAAGACAAATATTTGGTCAAAGGTTTTCTGGGTGCAACTTGACTTGCCAGGTCCGGTTGATAACCATGGGGGCTGTTAGCATTCTGTCTAAACTCCACCCCACAGTTACCTGGCAGGCTCCTCTTCACAGTTGCCTGGCAACAGCCAGGTATGCCTGACCTACTATAAAAGGGGCTGCTTGCCCCTCCTCTCTCTCTTGCTCTTGCTTCTCTCTCTTGCATCTATTATCTCTTACCTCTCCCCATTCCCTTCCCCCCTCTCTCTCCACATAGTATGGCCCGCCTCTCTACTTCTCTACTCTCTCCCCCTCTCTGCCTTTCTCTGCCTCTACTACCCTCTTAGCTCCCCTCTCCATGCCCTGAATAAACTCTATTCTATACTATACCTTGGTGTGGCTGGTCCATCAGGGAAAAGGGATGCCTTGGCATGGGCCCGCTGAGGCACTCCCCTCCCCCACATCTCCCCACACCTTCCTAGTATGTATGTGTGTGTATATATATATACATATAATCTCTTTATCATTTTTATAAACACATCATTGGTGCTGGAAGACCCCTCTGATCTCTCTCTCTTCCCTCTTCTCTTCTCTCCGCTAACCCCCCCCCCCCAATAAATCCCACGTGGAACTGTTTGGCCTGGTGTGGTTTCTGGAACCTCGTGACTATCTCGCCTATCTTAACAGGGGCACTTCACTTTTTCTGAGGAGAAAAGGAAAGGGTAATGGGGGGAGGGATCTATGAGGGTGGGACTGGGGAGAGAGGCAGGGAGGGGTCCGTGAGCTGGATGTATGTAAATAAAAACTTAAAAAAAAAATAGAAAAATATAAGAAATGAAGCTTTATTTCTTCCATTAAATGAAACAAATTTATGGAGAAGATACCAATTTATGTAGGCAAGGAAAACCTAAATAGTGTAGTATATTTATGCAATGTGGCGCACTTCTATAACCCCAGAACTCAGGAGGTTGATGCAGGAATATGAAAAATTCCATACCCACCTGGTTTATGGGCTAAGACACCGGCTTAAAGAAAAGTAAGAGCATTGCTTTTGCCATCTTTCCTTTCTGGAAAAGCAACTGTTAACATGTATTAATGGAGAAATTCAGATATACTGTGATCGACATCATAGCTTCAAATTTTCAAACTAGGTGAAGTAACAGGCCATTTCTTTTTTAAAATAAACAACTGGTGTGGTCATCATTATTCTCTGTTACTAACACACACACAAACACACAAACAGGCATTTATATTACATAATAACATAAATGTGTAGCCAATATAATTATTTTTATAATATACTGTGAATTTGTACTTAACATTTTCTGATGGAAATAATTGAAATTTTATAAAATTAGAAAGCAGGATTTTTACCTTTCCACGAAGAATTATTTTTTTGTAAAATAATATGCATATGTAAATACTGAGCTTTATAATAAAAATCAGTTATGAAAATTTTGTCAGGAAATAATCTGGAGGGTTGTTATAATGGAAACTTTTCGAAATCAATATTAAACAGAGTAATTTAAATGACTGGCTGTATTACAAGATAGAAACACTATTAAGTAGAGTTAACAAATTATTAGGAAGCATTAGAAATTACAAATATACACATATTCAAATTGTAATTCCAGTTATTGCTTAGAAAACTATTTATGAATTAAGTGTAGTAAACTTTCAATCTTGTACTAAATTAATAAGATTAAACTATTTATTAAGCTGGTTCAAAGGTATTATAGTAGTTGACTGTGTTCTTGTTAATTTAGAGTAATAAGACTATAATTCACATACAAATTTAAGTAGGATTTTTTTCTAAACAGGACATAAAACTCAAAATAACAATTTTGTTCAAAATTAGGTTCAACAACTTTTATAATTAAAAACTTATCTCAAAATGAAATGAAAATCTGAAGCCCAGGAAACAATGTAACCCTTTGGAAATCCATGTTTGTAAAACATAATCTATAATTAAAATGGGGAAAGCAATATAGTAAGATAAACTTCCATATGAATATTCAATACACAAGTACCTTGAAAACAAATATTCTTATTGTAAAATTCCCAATTTTCACTGGAATTTTTATAAAAAGTATTCTAACACTAATTTAAATTTTATGAAATAGCTGATAATCATGTTTAATCTATAAATTTACAACTTGATAGATTTAACTTATATATAACTAGTTTTGAAACAACATAAAATCAGAAACATCAAATTTGAAAATTTATTTTGAGGGGCTGGAGAGATGGCTCTGCAGTTAACAACACTGGCTGCTCTTCCAGAGGTCCTGAGTTCAATTCCCAGCAACCACGTGGTGGCTCACAACCATCTGTAATGGGATCTGATGCCCTCTTATGCTGTACCTGAACACACAGTATACTCACATACATAAAGTTTTTAAAAAAAAAACAAAAATTATTTTGAATATTATAAAGAAAAGTTTTGAAATCTTTACCAAAATTTAAATTCATATAATCTATAAATAAAAGTCATGGATAAGGTTCATTTAGTTATACATTTATGCCCTGATAGTAATCATCACATTTTTTATGGAACGTTTGAGTAAAAATAGATACCATTAATAGAAATATTATCTTTAAAAACTATGATACATGAGCATATTATATTAGAAATTACAATAGTTTCATAAACATATAATTCAAAAATATTGATAGAAAATATTCATATATATTTAATTGCTGGAGAGGATTTTTAGTTGACTGATTATTCCTATCTGTTATATAGAATACTGGTGGGCTAGATCTGTGTTAGAAGGCTTTCCAGGCCTACTATTTTGTACTACCTCCCTTTTTAGATCTATTTTATTTTCAGTTTTAAAGCTAGAATTTAAATTATATTAATTTAAATTAAATTAATTTATATTTAATTTATATTATAAAAAATGAAATATGCACCATACCTAAATTATCAATGTTATCTCTCAACATTTGACCATGTTGCAATCTCTCACTCAGGTTATGATTTCCGGGCAATGCAATTCCTGAGTCATCTCTCAAGTCCTGTCCTTTGTCGCGTTTACTCTAGAGACAAAGCCATGCCTTCTATGCCTAGTTTGGCTGATGACAAGTAGAGTTCTGGGTATTTGTTTAATTTACACACACCTCAAAATCACCAGCACCATGAAAAATCTATAGCTGCTGTGTTTATAGTTACATTTCCAACAGTTAAAATAGATCTTAGTGTATCGTTTATAAACAATAATATGTGTAGTTGACTTGAATTATTCCTGAACAAAATGTAGTAAATGTTCTAAGGAACATAATTAGAAATTAGATAAAGAATAACAGAAGTCTATAAAAATATTATACTCTATCACTTTGAGGTTTTTTTCTTGAGTTCTAATGTAAAGTTTTAGCTTTTATCAAAAATGTTATCACCATCAGCTTGAAATAAAGCAAGGTGTCATATTAATTACTTGCAAATACTGTTGATTACATAGAATAATTTCCTATGACAGCATTTGACAAATACTAACACGGCAGTGAGTCATCTATGGAAATAACACCTAGATTATAGAACTTTATGTTCTTCTGGACTATCCAGACTCTGTGGAAGGGTGGGAAGTAGCCGTTATGGTATAACTGTAATGTCTTCAACTATAATTTATATCACTTCGGTAAAGTCATTATTTCATAATCAAAAAGTCTTCCTTTTTGTTTTACAGGGAGATTGAAATAGAAATTAATCCCTTAATGTGGAAGCATGATGAACTGCCTGTCAGGGAGGTGCAGGCTTCCACTTTACAAAGTTCAATATCTGGTTCTTGGGACTGTGACTCATCCTTGGCGAAATCATTTCTGGCAGTACAGGGAGAAAAGACACAGCGTTCCTGTAGCCGAATATGAAATTTCTTGTAGTTTCACATTACAGCTGATGCAACTTCACAGCTGAAGACAATTTTATGTGCACATTTATAATACTTACTACCCAATAAGAAGAAGACTGAATGAAAAAAAAATGGATATAACAAGCAAGCCAGAAGAACAGTTTTCAGGATGGAAGTTCATCGCTAATCTTGAATACAGACATTTAATGCTGCAAAACTTATGTAGTGTTGCTATTATTATTTGAATGAAAGGATTATCATAATTTAATCTCTCATATTACAAAATGCAGTTGTCCATAGATTCAGAAATAAACATTGTATTATCATTTACTTTTAGCTGGAAATGCAAATGAAATAATATTATCTATATAAATTTATTTTAAGTTAGCGTATCTCGGGATTTTGGCTTAGTAAATATAAAATCAATGTTTTCACAATATTTTCATTTGTCTCTGTTTAATACTTAGGTGACACATTTTCAGGTATTTTGCGTGTGAAGATGTAGCTGATGAGGAAAGTCAAGATCTTTTACATCTATAAAAATATGCAGGTATTTTAGTTTTCCTTCCATGTCAATAATATCAATAGACAACAGTTTTGTAGATGTACCTCATAAATGTTCTGCAAAAATAAACCGAGATAAACTGGGGAATGAAGACATTGCTCAGTAAAAACGGCTACTTACTATTCTTCCAGAGACATTTAATTTGGTTCCCTGCACACATATCCCTTGTGACTTAACAACCACCTGACAGTCTTAACTCCAGGGATCTGATGATCTCTTCTGTCTTTCATATGTAACACACACACATACACACACACACACACACACACACACACACACACAAATATGAAATCTTAAATAATGTAAGATATATGTGAATATAGAATATAATCTGGGTGTGGATAAATGATTCACAGCACTTATGCAAAAGTTAAATTGCTTAGAATGTTTATTGATCGTTTATGGTAAAAGCTTAAAATGATATAGCCTTTTGTTTAATGCAATCCTTTTATTTTCAATTTATTCTTATTAGAAATTTTGATCATCTACTAGGTTCAGGAAATATACAAAGAGAGTAATAATTTTCTTATAGTTCAATATCAATACATATTTATCATAAGTGTTATTTAGGATTGTACATCATACTGAAAATTGAACTTTACTAGGCTGGAGAGATGGCACAGCAGTTAAGATGTGTATGACTTTCAGAGGATTCAAGTTCAGTTCAGGACGATCACATTGGCCAATTCACAACCACCTGTAACTCTAGCTGCAGGGTTGCTTCTGTGGGCATCTTCATACATATGTATACACACACCCACATATACAAACTAAAAACTAAATAAATCTTCAAAGATTGGACTTACCTTATTGTATTCTTTATTAAATGTTTTTCTGAAATGAAATGAAGTCAATTCCTTCATTTAAAAAAGAACTTAGCAAAAAATGGAAAACGATAATTTGCAAGAAAAAATTGAACTATAAAATGTGTAAACTTAAAGGCAACTCTCAAGACTGGTCATATAAAATGCTCCCTAAATAGATAGAAATATTTGTAGTTTCATCTCCAAGGTAAAGAGGGAGAAAAAAATAATAGATACAGACAAATGACAGATATAGCTGTTACATAAAGCAGGCAGAAAACTTATCCTTTTTCTTTTTACCTAAAACGTACACATTTTGATGAAAAGAAGTATTAGAGTTTTTTTTCTGGTAACTAAGTGGTAGGTACTTGTTTACCTTTACCTTTGTAAAAATTTGGGATATATCACCTGAATTTTCACAGCGATTAAAAACAAACAAACAAACAAACAAAGAACAAACAGTGATCATTAATACATCTAGCTTTTTCTATTCTGATTATTTTTCTGCATAATAAATCTTATGTATAATTTTTAGCGTTCACCACAGTTAAACATTTGTAAAAAAATGATAACAGTGAATCAAACAGTATAAAATAATGCAATATTGTAGTTAAGTAATTATCCAAACTTATACAATGACAATTAAAAAGCAGGCAGACTTAATTCATTTATTTTTATTTGGATATTTTAGACATAATAGTCTCATTCACAACTGACATTAGAATGGAATGTCTTCAGTATAAAATCAATGTATAATATGATAATAGGACACCAAATAAAGAACAGAATCATTAAAAACTGACTTTCAATAATAGCCTGTTCATTGGAATCTACTTAAAAACATTGGCCTCCAAATTAAAACTGCATGAAACATGGGCCAGGCTTGATCTTCTATATGAAGTTTTAAGTAGAGTATTTTTATTGTTTTAGAACTTCATGCAATTGATCTCAGTCTTATTCATCTCACATTTCCATGGAGCACCCCCAACCCCTTCTTCTTCCATTTTTACACTTGATTTTAGCCAAAAGGCCGAGAAGCGATCTCTTCTTCCATTTTAAACTGCAACTTACCATTACATCATGTACCTTCCAAACCTGCTGTGTGTTTCACTCACTTACTTAATCGTTTTTCATGTAAACATTCAAGACAAAAATATTACTAAATAGTTACATGTTCCCATTGTGTAGTGTGGTTTTATAACAGACCATGTTGTATTATATTAAAATTACTGAGTAATAAAATAATACACAGTTTGAATCGTTTATAGCTTTTGTAGCTAATCACAAAACATAGTGAATCAACACTAAAATTACAAGTAATGGAGGTACTAAGAGGCTTTATTTAGAGAGCATCTAAATAAAATAATAGTCCAGAAATAAGACCAAAGGTGGATTTGAATACCTGGTAATTATTACATCCTATTCTCACAGGAAAAAAAAATGTGTAGTTTGATAGTATCACCTCCAAACAAAAGCTCTCACATTCAGCATAGATTTGAAGACTAAACCACAGCTCGCTGCCGTCTACAGTCTATCTGATTAGCACTCCACACCTACTTGGACAGTCCTGAGATCTTTGGTTATAGCTTTCTTTCCCATTAAACCAAACAATATAGAAACCACATCTAGATGTCCACGTGATGATGTACATTTGATTTATGGTTGCAAAACGAAGTGCGTCCCACAGTTGGGTTGTGCGGCCTCACTGAGCAGGAAACTAAGACAATAAACACCGGCTAGCACATGAACAGCAGGGAGACATGAGTGCACGGCCCAAGACAAGACCGAAAGAGAAAATCAAAACGAGCTGATGAAAGCACACATGGGTCTGTGCCTTTTAATCAGACACCAGGAGCCCCGCCACTGCCAAAGGACAAATCTATGGCCATTTAATGATATGCAGGGATCTCTGCACTCAATCGGGTCAAAGTTTATTTACGTGGTGGAAATCCTTGAGTACATTAGTTTAACATTCCAAAATGAATCAGCAGGTTAGGAAGTATATTTAATTCACCTAGCTAATATAAATTCTACCCAAACAAGGCAGAAAACTGGTTCAACATTATTAAAATTTCCTAATTGCTTTATGATTTAAGACATACTATCAAAATTATCTTCACATTTTGCATGGCTTCAGCATCTCCTACAACGCAGAACAAAATTGTCACGTTACTAACTGAAAAGTAAATGAAAAAGCTGCATAAAAAAAAAAAATACTTAATGCCAAATGGATCAGGCAAAGCCCACTGACAAGTGCCAGCAAGAGAACTGTGCATCTGCTTGTGATGTGCAACTCCCTGGGAGAGCACTTGCCTGACTGCAGGAAGTACAGGCCTTGATATCCAGCAGTGCAAACAATAAAACCTGAAGGAATAAAATCTGTTATCAGAAGGGATATATAGAAGCCTGCCATCAACATGAGGTCAAAATTGTTTCACTCCAGAATTACAGCTTACAGATGTGCCAGGCCTCTTGGATATCCAATGTTAAATATGAAAATTATTTAAATTTTATATTAGAATGGGAGATTATAAGGAAAACAGAGTAAAATGTCAAAAATTATCAGTCATTTTTTAACAATCAAGTTTTTATGTAGACCCAAAAAAATGACTGTGAATAAAAATTGCAAGAAAAAAGATTAGGAATAAAAACAAGCAGAATAATTTTATGTTTCATATTTACGGATAAAAATATGCAAGAAATACCTGTACACTGTAAAGCTAGAGTCAACCTAATATTTCAAATGTGATTTTATTTTTCCTTGTTTTCAAACATAAAAGCTTGAACTTTTGGCAAATTGACCCAGGACATATTTTAAATATTAATCAATATTCAAGAATCTTAGTATAATCTTCATACTTCAAAAAGGTCATAAACAAAGGCCCAAAGAGAATATACTATTTAATTTTCATTCTAGGCCAAAATTTGAACAATTTAAAAAGTATTTTAATTATTTGAAAAGTATGGAAAATTAGGGAACTATCTTTCCTTTCTGTTGTATATAGTATTTTTAAGGCTTGAGGAAATTGAAAATATCTAATATATTTATCCAACTAAACTGTTATCTGTGCTTGCATGTAATTGATTATGTTACGTGACTGATGAGAAAATTAGCAAACATTTACTGAATGAAAGGACTACTGAACCCAGTGCCTAACAGTATTGCAACTAACACTAATCTCTAAAATATAAATCTAATAGGAATTATCTAGTTTATGTTCCAATTAAGGACTTCTTTGTTTTACTTATCTAGTTCTGAATATTCTATCTGAGCTGCAGTTAGTCTTTAGTGACTTTCTTTTGAAATTTTACATTTTTTATTTTTTAAAATACGTGAACCATCCACACTTCGTTTTTCCGTCTTAAGCTTCATATAGTTGTATTGTGGGTAATCTGAGCTTTGGCCTAATCCACTTATCAGTGAGTATA
The DNA here is from genome assembly GCA_019843965.1 of Rhynchomys soricoides. Lineage (NCBI taxonomy): Eukaryota > Metazoa > Chordata > Mammalia > Rodentia > Muridae > Rhynchomys > Rhynchomys soricoides. The sequence goes on along the minus strand of JADRCH010000066.1, from coordinate 9,912,622 downwards.
TACCATGTGTGTTCTTTTGTTTCTAGGTTACCTCACTCGGGATGATATTTTCTAGTTCCATCCATTTGCCTAAGAATTTCATGAAGTCATTGTTTTTAATAGCTGAGTAGTACATTGTGTAAATGTACCACATTTTCTGTATCCACTCTTCCATTGTGGAACATCTGGGTTGTTTCTAGCTTCTGGCTATTATAAATAAGGCTGCTATAAACATAGTGGAACATGTGTCTTTGTTATATGTTGGAGCTTCTTTGGGTATATGCCCAGTAGTTGTATAGCTAGGTCTTTAGGTAGAACTATTTCCAATTTTCTGAGGAACCGCCAGATTGTTTTCCAAAGTGGTTTTAGCAGCTTGCAATCTCACCAGCTGTCTAAAGGAAATGCAGGGAAAAAATAGTGGAACAGAGACTGAAGGAAAGGCCATTAAGAATCCACTCCACCTACAGATGCATCTGCAGACACCATTGCTGACGTCAAGAAGTTCTTGGTGACAGGGGCCTGGTATGGCTGTCCCCTGAAAGGCTCATCCAGCACCTGACCAATACTGATGAAGATACTCACAACCAACCATAGGACTGAGCACAGGGACCCAATGGAATAGCTAGGGGAAAGACTTAAGGAGCTGAAGGGGATTGGAACCCCATAGGAGAAACAATATCAACTAACCAGACTCCCAGGGACTAAACCACCAACCAAAGAGTATACTTTCAGGGACTCATGTCTCCAGCTACATATGTAAAGAGGATGGCCTTATCTGGCATCAATGGGAGGGGATACCCTTGGTCCTATGGAGGCTTGATGTCCCAGCATAAGGAGATGATAGAGAGGTAAGGCTATAGTGGGTGAGTGGGCAGAGGAGCACCCTCCTAGAAGCAAAGGGGATGGGGGATTAGATGAGGGATTTGTGGAAGGGAAACCAGGAAGGATCCTCCCAAGCTCCTTACTCACTACTCACTCAACTCCTAATAGCCATCTGTCTTGTCTGTTTCTCTGTCTCTGTCTGTCTCTGTCTCTTTCTCTGTCTCTCTCTCTCTCTCTCTCTCTCTCTCTCTCTCTCACACACACACACACACACACACATCTCTCACAAAGACACAAAATTGTTAACCAAAATGTATGAGAAACGTATACAGACAAATATTCCTAATGGAGTAACACAAGACAAAAGTCTACAAGAATTCCATTTGGTTCGTTTTGTGTTGGCCACCTACTCTTAGACGTTCGGGGCTACCCTAAGATGTAGTTAATGCATCCTGAAGAATCCATGGGAGAAAACTAATTTTCCTTTGCAAGTGGGTATAAGTTGCACATAGATCCTTGATTAGGTGTAGGGCCATTTATCCCTCTCATTTTTCTAGCTTGAAGCTTTGCCGACACCGAGAGCGATTCCACAGTATCTGTGAGATCATATGTGCATCAGTCCTGTTGTGTCGATAAGACACCATTTCTTCATTGGAATCCTCCCTTCCCTCTACTCTTACAAACCTTCAACCACCTCTTCTGCATAAAAGGTGGAGGCTTGAGGAAGACATCCCATTGAGAAGGGAGTCCAAACTCTTCGTCTCAGTATATTGCCCAGTCATGGGTCTTTGTGCGTTTCTTATTTCCTGAAAGGAGCTTCTCTAAGGATGGGCGAATGCAACACTGTTCTAAGCAAAGTTATGAAAATCTCAAGTAAACGTATATAACTTGAAAGAATCATCCTGAGTTAGATATCCCAGTCCTGCAAAAGCAAATAGTGTATGTTTCTTTTATATGTTGACGGTAGCTTTGGAGCCTTCAGTATCTGTGTTAAAATCAATATAACCACAGAGGTTAGACATGTAGTAAGGGAGTAGAAGAGAGGAAAGGATCGCCTTAGAAAACATAAATAGAATACATTTTGTAGACAGAGGGAGACTGGTGTGGGAGTCTCAAAGAAGGAAGAAAATGGAAGAGAGTCACAGGGGAGGATAGGGTAAGAAAAACTAAACTAAGTGCCATTTGAAGGCCCGCATGGAAACCTGCTTCTGAAAAAGCTTCCTAAAATCCGTACACACACGCACACACACACACACACCCCACACACACACACACACCCCCACACACACACCCCCACACCCACACCCACCCACCCACACACACACACACACACACACAGACACCCCCCACACACACACCCACCCACACACCCACACACCCACACACACACACACACCACACACACCACACACACACACACCCCACACACACACAGACACACACACCCCCACACACACCCACACCCACCCACACACACACACACCCACACACACCCACACACACCCACACACACCCAGCCACACACACACACACACATACACACACACACACACACACACATTGTATACACATATATGAAAGAAATCTAAATGAAATCGCTAAATATTCAGGACTAAACACCTTATGCCATGAAATAAAACATTCAGTGCCAGGAATGGATTACATTAAGTGGAGTCCTTGGCCAAGGAAGCCCCATGGAAACCCCCAAACGTCTTGGACTACTATCAAAGCTATTGGTTGTTTTCCACAAACTGGTGGTAAAGTCCTATTGTTCAAGACAATCCATATATATATATAAATATATATATATATATTTATAAAATTTTATATATATATATATATATAAAATTGAACACAGTCAGGCTAGAACATAACTAGAGCCTTCACCCTTACTGAATAGTGTTCATGGGACTGGAAAGTACTCTGTATGATACAGAGAATCAATATAATCATCCAGCCATCTATAACCCCCATGGCCTTGAACAGCGATCTGCTCACAGACATGCCAGAACAATAACAGCACAAATGTCCTGAGAGTAGCCAATGGCTTTCTGATTGGATTTGAGGTCTACTCCATGAGATGGAACCCATGCCTGATACTCCTAGGGTGAGCAAGAAAACAGAGTCTGATAGACCATTGGCCGAGAGCAAAGCAAATATTCTTTTGCTAAAGGAACATTGTACTAAAGTTACTCCAATTGATATTCTAATATATACTATATCTCCAAGGATTCAGGAGGATGCTAGATTCAGGACTGAAGTGCCTTAAATATAACATAGCTTTTCTGTTTGAGATTTTTGTGCCTTTTAAAAATGATCCCTATGGCTTACATCGTTTAAATTTGAACCTAACATTTTATTAAATTATCAAATCCTAACTATAAGCATTATTTTCTAATCACGTTTTAACTTTTTTAAAGTACATACATATTGTTATGAGATACATGTTTGGGCATTGTGAATAATTCCATGACTAAAGTTATTGAGAAAAGTACTCTGTACATAAAAAGAACTGTATAAACAAACGGGTCCAAATTATATTTTTTTCTATGTTGCATTTTTATGATACTTCTTCAGGAATTCATCAGTTACACCATTCCCAACCTTAGCCTTTTTTTCCATTGTAAATTATTTTTCTTCTCTGAATGTCTCCATAGCAGTATTTATTTCAGAAGGAAGTTTGAAACTGTTCATTTCTCTTCCGTTCATTCACAGTTTACTTTCACCACCTGGATCTTAGTCATCAAAACATCAGCTTCCAGTCTCCAATCTGCTCATTAGGATAGTTTTTAATTAAATCTTTATTAGTACAATTATGCTAATAATTTATAGATATAAATACCAGCATGTCATTCAGTAAATGCCAAAAGCAGAATTGATTTTTCAATACCTATTCACCACTGCTCTTATGCTGCTCTTCAGAGTTACACACCACAGCCAGGCCTCTACTCCTTGTCCAGTCCATGTTCTACCACAGAGATGGGCAAGAAGACCTAGGCCATCGCAACAAAATTAGTATGCAAAATTCTTTGTAGTTCATAGGTAATTTTATATACCAGCTTAAGGGTGCCTAAAAGGCAACGTATTCTCAAGACAATAAATATGGAATGAAACCAGGCATCGTGTCACACACCTCTAATCCCAGCACTCAGAGACAGGTGGATCTCTGGAGGCCAACCTGGTGTATAGTGTGAGTTCCATGACACTCAGAACTATAGAAAGAAAGTCTGTCTCTAGGGAAAACATAAAATGAAACATCAATTTTAGCATAACAGTAAGTGTGTGAATGTTTAAACAGTTCTTCACTGTGGCATCAGGGAACTCAGAGTCTTGCTGTAAGAAAACTATACCTTACTTCAATGTTGCTTGGTCAATGTGTTAATTTCCTTCAAGTCACTTTATCTTTTCTTGTGATCTGAACAAGCTGTGAATAATTCTTTCCTCAAGTAGCTTATGCTACAAATAACAGTGATTTAAAATCTAACAATGAATTGGCCATTTAGGCAGTCTAAAAGTAATTTTCTGACATTGATTATATGCTTGTAAATATAGAATGTCTGAAGTGTGCCCAGAAAATTTGAATATATATATATATATATATATATATATATATATATATAATTTTTACAATATATATGAACATACACCAACACATGAACATACTCCCACTTCTACGGTAATTCTGATGTTATTCACGAAGTAATTTAGAGTTGTTGTTCCGGGCCTGTTATTTAAACTAGAAAACCACTTTGCCCTATGCCTGAGCTTCTTTTACTGCACTGTGCAACACTCTTCCCTTGTCAATAGCCATACAAGAAAATTTATACTTCTAAACTATACCTCCCAAATTCAGATGATTTGAAAAATTCTGAAGTTCAAACATTTTCTCATTAATCATTGAAGCAACAATCATTCTATGCACTATTTTGTTATTGTAAAAATCCTAGCTGTACACATTGATGGTAGAAGAAGGCTTATTTACTTCTGCATGAAAGTTCAGATAAATAAAACTGCCCAATTGTTTCATTACTGACACATATTCATGCATATTCATATGGCACTGTGATTACTTGATACAGGTATACAGTGTATGGTCCAAGGAATATGCAAGAAGCTTTTCCATCTTTTAAAATATTTAACTATATTTTATACTAGTGAAATTTAAATTCTTTTAAAACTTGATTAAAGAAAAAAGTTCAACTGTTACTCGAATATGCTGTAGAATATTAGAATATATTCTTCCTAGCTGACCATATGTTAGTTTTCCTTACCAGACTAGGTACATATTCTTAAAGAAAGGTGTTCTCCTCTAGGATTCAGATCAAGGAACTGTATCATTTGTACCAAAATATTCGAACTTGAATGCAAATCAGATTTCATTTCTTTCTTTCATTTTTCTTTTGCTTTTTTTCCTATTTGTTTGTTTATTTTATTTTTTATCAGTATCCAAGGTTGGAGTCAGGTCGATGTATTAATCCCCAACAGAGGAAGACAATGATTAGTGTGATTAGTGTGACTTTTCCAACTATCTGCATTCTAAACGCAGGTAATAAGCATGGGTATGAACCCATCCTCATATCTGAACTTGTAAACATGAACACACTATGCTTTAATAGCAGATTTTAAAATGCATTGAATTTTATTGCATATGTTAAAAAGAACAGTTACACACTGGTCTCTTTATGATACATAAAACAATAGAATTCATGTGTTCTGGCATACATTAAATGGGTTAGATCAGTAGCCCTGACACAAGTCACACAGGAATGGGGTTGGCCTATAGCTCATCATATTCAAATATTTCTGCTGAGAAAATCTGAATAGGAATCTATTTTTAGTGTCAAAGGCTTTAAGGTAAAAGAAACAAATAAATTATGCAAATGAATTCTGAGTTTTCACACTTGAAAAGGCAGAAACGACTCATTTTTGTGAACCGCAGGTGCTGATTTAAATTAAAAAATGTGTGTCATGGGCACAAGGATTTGAACATTTGGTCTCAGGCATTGGTGCTCTTGGAAAGTTTATTGAACTTTAGGAGGCTTTTCAGAGGAAGTATGGCCAGGGGATGGACCTGGGAGTTTACAGCCTTGCAGCACTTCCTGTTTACTCTTTCTGTTTCTGCACAGCCTCCTTGCCTGCCATGTCATATCCACCCCTCCAACACTGCCCACAACCCTCTGTAACTGTAAAGCCACCATAACCCTCCTTTCTTAGTTGCTTTAGATCAAGGTCTTTTATCACAACAACAAAAATGTAACTCATACACTGCTGTCTTTGAATATATATTTTTATTAAAACTCTCTTTATCTTGTAAGTGTATTATCTGCAGAAAACAAATATAAATAAATGAATAAGAAATTTTCCAGTATTTTCACAATGGGAAAAGGGAATACAAAGGTAATTTTCATTGCATGGTTTTACAAGAAATTCAGGGTTGAGAGCAAAGAGAATGTAGGTGGGTTTGTTTGATGGCAGTAACTTAGCATTTGAATTTGAAGAAAATGCTTCTCCCTGCAAGAATATACAAGTTTTGGGAATTTACCTGGCTTGCAAATGAGCAAGTTAATCTATTGAAATTCAAATGAACTCTGATAGGAGTTTGGAGACACCTGGGACAGGCACTCAGAGGGCTTTATCATGCACAGAAATACTATCAGTTCTTCCCAGGATACCTGCAAACAACTTCCTCTAGAAAACCAAGAAGCCACCAGATGCTTTTTGTATATGTACCAGGTTGCCAAGCAGTTAGTATAAGCACCAGAGAAAGAGAAATTATGTCTATTTTCTAAGTATGTGATCAAAATTGTCTTTTTCTTCAAAGAGCAATGTGCAGTGCTGTCCTCTGAGCAGAATATGAACATTTCCCCCCTGAACTCTCAACTTTCCATATCAGACTTGCCCTACTAACTTCACACCATGGAAGAAGGAAAGGAGTGAAAAAGTTTCAAAGCTCACTTCAGATTTATAGACATTTATTGACTGAAAGAGAGGCTCCATAGGGTTACGCTTATTCCTATGAATTATGTGCAGTTAAAGGTTACTAGGGGAGAAAGCCTTGCTCCTCCCTACGATTTATAACCAGCTGTTTCTGGAGCTTGAGGACCATAAGGCTGCATCCTTCCACAGCGATGTGTAAAATATTGTGGAGATGTTTGCTCATTTTGTCTCAATGGTGGACCTGTCCCTTAGTGTCAATGCTACTGTGGTAACTAATCACCCATGTTTCAGCCACTCAAACCCATTATTTTCACCAGGATAGAATTTCTAAGTTAATATGGGTTTTTGGTGTTTTGTTTTGTAGTTGTTTTTGTTTGTTTGGGAATGTTTTTGTTGTTTTTGTCTTTTGGATTTTTGTTTGTTGGTCTGTGTTTTTTGGTCTATCAGTGGTGACTTACCTGGGGTGAACAATGTTTGTTCATATTCCCGGGAGAAGGTTACAGAGAAGGTGAAAGCACGTCTGTGTTCTGAGGCTACTGCTTACTTATATTTTCTTTAAAATGTATAGAATATTCCAGGAGGCTTCTTCCAAGACTTTCAGAAATGTGAAAGATTAATGGAGAACTTTCCCCCAATACCTTTGGACCTTCATCCCATATTCTTCAAGCAAGAGACAAGAAAGGAAAACATAACCTTTGATGACTTTGCAAAAGTCAAGAGAATTACCTCCTTAAAAGCAACTGCAAGAAAGCATCCATATTTCTCCTGCTGGGCTATACACCCATACCCCTCCCTCCCCCTCACACACACACAAACACACACTCACACACATTCCATAGTTTCTTTTCAACTTTCTCTGTGCATGATGCTGAAGTATAAACTTATGAAGCTGTCTCTACCTAAAACTGTCAAGGACCCACATAATCCACCCTGTGTTGGCATCCATGCATTAAAAGAGAAATGTTTTAGAACACCTTATCTCCCATCCAGTTCTTGCTACTTTTTATGGCATATGTGAACTAAAGGATTTACGTTTTATGTGAAAAATAATAGCTCATAACCTTTAACAAAGCTACCAGTGTGATTTCCTTAATAAAAATAGCTCACACAACCAGATATGCCTCAGCAAAGTCATTACCTTTGCTATCATTATCAATACACAGAACAGCACATCAGGGAAATTATTTTTTTGGTTTTTTTTGCTTGCTGCTGAATAACAACAGTCAATATGAGGTCCTTTTGACATTCAAATAAAAAGTATGTAAGAAAAGTTATTGATGAGATGAGGAAGCTTGATTAGCATGTAACAATGACAATTATAACTGGTTCCAAACTGTATGTGTCATGGAAAACTTGAGCCACAATTTTCCATTGGCAGAGCTGTCACAAGTTCCATTATGTGCACACACAATGTTACCTCCATCTCCCAATTTATACAGAATAATCCTAAAATTACCCAAGCTAAAAAGCTCGGAAAATACTCTGCAATTATTATGACACATTGTAGCTTAAAAGCCTATTATGACATACTTAGGCCATGAAGATTAAAATGATCTTTTAATAAAAAGATTGCTCAGAATTTGAGTCCTGAAATAAAGATGCATGACTTGAACTGCTTTGATAGGCTGTATTGGTTGTAAATGGGGATAAAACAGAATGTAAGAAACTTTGTTTTAACTGTGTGTGATAGGTTAAAGGGTTTTTGTTGTTGTTGCTGTCTGATTTACTGTATTTTTTAAGTTTTTGAATATTTATAAACTTCAGAATATTTCAGTTTTTAGGCATTTACAATGTCTCATTACAGCAACAACTTCAGTATGTCAGAGAAGACAAGACCAGACTCTCTTCACTGTAGTTTTTAGTTTTAAAACAACGCTGGTATAAAAATACCTAGCCTGACTGTTAAATTGATTTATCACATGCTAGCAAACACTCTCATTATGCCCTTCACTGCATTTGTCAATTTCTGTTATCAGTTATATTATTATTTTAGTATCAATATACATCAACAAATGTTTCAAAAATTATAAGATGAAATATACCTCACAACATAGATATTAGCAATACATATGATTAAAATCCCATGGCATCAAATTCTTTTGAATTTTTAAACTTCCTGTTTACTTGTGTGTCTTTTCAAAAATCATTGTGAAGAACAGAACAAATCAACTTACAATGTAAATATAAGAGTCTTCAGGAACTATGATAGTCTCACATTGTCTTGATCAAGACATTAATATAGAAAATAGACAAGTATCTTTCTTGTTTACTTCTTTATGAAACCCCCACTGAAATGAAATTAAGCAAATAAAATGTTATAATATCACAAAGATAATAAGCTCAGAACATTTGAAAACAACTGACCAACAAGTTAGACAGTTATATGGTATAAGTAACCCACATGTAAAACTAAACATTGAAGCACATCCAGCTGAAGCAAGGTAAATTAAGACAGAGAATTTCTAATATAAAATATATTATTTTATGTTATGAACTTTATAAAGTCCTTGGAAATTAGAAGTTGTTGGCTTTGGGAAAGGCAAAGGTATGCTGTTTTGTGAAAGAGGGTGACATATAGAAGTTGGTAGTTAACATCAGAAGTTAGATCTCCCAAGACTATGCAGTTACTAAATTCATCTCACTCATTTCACCAAAATAAGAGGCATGTTTAATTATTAAAAAAAAAAAGAAGAAGAAGAAAGAAAGAAAAAGAAAAAAAAAACAAACAGGAAAATCCTAGAAGATTTTATAAAAATAATCTAGTAACTAAGATGTGAGAACTCCAGCTCATTGATGGGAGAAAATGGAAGGGACAAAAGATAAAATTATCTTAGAGAGAGAGAGTGAGAGAGAGAGAGAGAGAGAGAGAGAGAGAGAGAGGAAGAGAGAGAGAATTATTCAAGAAAAAAGTTCTATTCAATTAAAAAATAAAAGCACAATTAAATTAAAGCATAAGTAAATGAGAGTTGTTGATGTATCACAATTACTAAAAACAAAAAATCAGACCTAAAACTTATCAACATCATTAAAAAGTAGTACTAGAAGCCAGTAAAAGAGTAGGAACACTTAAACAGTAATAGTATACCAGCATGCCAGCATCAGTATTGTAGACAACCAAGTGATGACACTTGTGTATGTGTGTGTGTGTGTGTGTGTGTGTGTGTGTGTGTGTGTTAGTTGTATCATGGGTATTCTGAACTTTTTGGCTAATATTCACTTATCAATGAGTACATAACATGTATGTCCTTTTGGGTCTGTGTTACCTCACTCAGGACAGCATTTTCTAGTTCCATCCATTTGCCTGCAAAACTCATGATGCTCTCTGTCTTAATAGCTGAGTAGTATTATATTTGGTAATAAAATTCTCTTTTAAGTTATTTATTTATAATTTAATATTTGAGTACATGTCTGTATATTTACAATTTTATACGTATATATAATATACCATATACATATGTGTGTGTGTATATATACCATATACCATATATATACATACATACATACATACATACATACATACATAGAAGAAGAACAAGAGATGTAGGTAAAAATGTTCTTCATTATTCTCTCATATCCTTTCCTCTTCACACGTCCTAAAACTCTTGACTATCATAGGAAACAATATAAAAAACGATAAATGAATGAAATCTGGTTATTAGACAAATCAAAAATAGGTGAAACTGAAACAGTGTTATTAGAGAACAGTAAAATTATGTATTAGTTATAAGTTTCTCACAATATGTTCCTCTTACCTCAAACTATAAATCAGTAAGTGTTTTAGTTTTATTTTTAGCTAGAAAATTCTTTTTTATCTCTTATAAGGTCTGCCTATTTTCTAATTCTTAACTGTTTGTTTCTCTTCTTTTCTTTCATCTTTACCACCTGCAAGAGCTATTATCTCTTGATAGCAACATCCTAAGTTTATCAAGACCTCTACTAGAGAGTTTAGGTGGTACCTACAACATTTTCCTAGCCAGCAAAAGCTTCTATGATCCAAAGGGTGGGGTATAACAGTGATGTGAGAGTCAGATATTTTGAAATGATTATGGATTTGATCTTGTATATTTTGAGGGGTGGTGGTGGAATATAATCAGATCCATACATATATTACAAAGCTTTTAAATGAAGATTGATTGCTAAAAGCACTGTCGTTTTTGGTTGAATACAGGCTTAAATATTTCAAATTTGAAACGGGTTCAAGACTTCAAAATTTGAGAGGTGAAAACGAACTGTGAACATTTCTGAAACAGACTATATTAAAGTTGTTTCTTCAGAAGTTTGTGAAGACAAGCAAAGGCCAAGGAAAATAATGAACTGGAAACCACTCTCAGAGAAAATAAATAAGACTTAATCAAGAACATAGCACATCTGCACAAAGCAGGGATTTGACATTTGCACAGCAGGATAGCAGAAATGCAAATGAACGTTTAGTTACATTTTCCCCTTGTTCTCTTTTCCAATTGCAGAGCTCATTATAATTATTCAGGCTTTGTTATGCACACCCATGAATTTGGGGATGTTGAGTATGTGGTTGGCACATAACTTGTCTTTTTAGTTCCTTTGTCAACATAGAGCAGTCCTGTCCAAATGGGAAGAATTATGAGATCATTTATTATAGTCTCCATGCTTGATAATACTGGATAACATTGAATTAAAGTCTTGACAGAGTTTCTAATACTTGGTATGGTAGAGAATTGTAAAGATTTGGTAGATCCTTTGTACCATTCGATTGATTCTTACTCTATATCGAAGTTCCTTCCGTTGTGTTTGCTTTGCTTTGTTTTGTTTTAGGGAACACATTTATTTAATTAATTAACTGGTTGGTTGACATGTATATAATAATAACATAGTCTGATTGCTCTCACTTCTTAAATTCCCTAATCTCTTACAAATATCTCTCCTTGTTCCTTGTTGTGACTGGTATGTTTCACATGTTCCTACCTTTTTTTGTTTTGATTTGTGATACACTGAATTGCTTTAAAATACTTGATCATTTCATACATATAAGAAATGCATTTTATTCATCTTTAACTAACACCACTTCCTCCCTCCATACCAGCTCCCTCCCATCTTGTGAACTTCATAATGTCTTCTTCTCTACTTCCTGCATCATCATCGTTGTCGTCGTCGTCGTCCTCGTTATTGTTATTTAATAAATAATCCAAGGAGTCAAGTTCTTGCTGTCTACTGGGGCAAGGGCAGCCAACCTGTGGCCACATCCCTAAAAAAAAAATGTCTCTCTTCCTTAGCATTCATCAACTGCCAGTAAATCCTCTGAGATTATCCTTGGCCTTCTCAATGAACATATGGGTGCAGCTACCTGGACAAATGACTTAGAAATTGTTTTGCCCATTGGGTGTTTTCTAATCCCTGAATTTTGCTATCAATTTGATTTTGTAACATTTATTGATTTTATTTAGATAACAGCATCTCATCCATTAGAATCCGTTTTGTTCTGCTTTCTTTGTATTTTCTAGGTTGATCTCATAGTTTAAAGATAGTTGTTCAACAAAACTTCTGTTGGTGGTTTCATTAATAATGAGAATTCATTTTCTCTTCCTCCCAGTACCCTTTTACCTTCTGTACCTTTACTTCTTTCTCAGCTGCCAGGCAAGAATTGGTTTTAATATCTAAGCCAGAAGATTTTTGTCTCTTTTATATTCTCTCTAAAGTCTAATATCCTGGTTTCTCTCTGAGCTTATTTATTCATTACATTACATCATTTACACCGAGCAAGATTTTCTAACTCTCCATCATTATGAATGCTGATCTCTTAATTTACATCACAATTTCCATTCTCTTGACACACTTTTATTTCCTAATTTATTGTAGGTAACACTTTACTGGTGTCTTACAAATGTATGATATGGAAATTTTGTTTTGTTTTGTTTTCTAGCCTTTCATATTAGTATAAACATTTTGCCCAGTCTCAAGCTAATTGCATATATTTTAGAATTTTGTTACTGTAACTATATAGTCCAATAAAAATTCTTTGAACAATAATGGTATTACAAATAAGAATGATAGGCTATATGTTCTCTACACTAAAACACAAAATTTATAATATAAGTTTGTAGATAAAAATTGTAAAAATGCTCACCATTTTTCTAAAAAGCAATTCTCATGAATGCAAAGCCTCTTTGACATTTGTATGTTTAATATGCAAGGAAAATATTCAACCTCACAACAAAACCTCAAATTATTAGTATGCAGCATAAACAAGAGTGTCACAAATAATGTGTGATAAATACTAGGAAATTATTCATGTATTACTGGTAGGAAAGAGAAACAGTTATGTCATCTTTAGAAAAATATATAGCAACATCTAATATTCAACTTTTCATGCAGTAATTTCATTTTACTTATTTATCTCCAATCAACTTTTACACAGAAGTTCAACAATAGAAGATTTTAGGACATTTTAGTAAGATGAGGCTATAATTATTTTTTAAGAAGCCACCAACAATTACAGAAATTATTTCTGAATTTCAAATGCAAACTATTAACACATCAACACACTGTTTTATTACATTTCAATTAAAATGCAAATAGTTAAAATACATTAGCAAAAGAACAAATTATGCAAATACTTGTATAACCAGCTAATGTTTTAACACATGTAAAACATTAATGTGTTAGAATTTTTATACAATTTGTGTGAGCCCATGTTTAGGTACTTAATGGCATTTGAAATACCACTTACTTAAAAAATCAGTTCCTGCTCTGTTCCTATCACCTTGAGTAAAGATTTGTTTTAAACTCTTCCTTAAAAGAGAAAAGCATATATTTTCCCAGTTTGTGTGAGAAATTACCCCCAACTCACTTTTAGCTAATGAAAAGCTAGTGCATACATCACGATATGCTCATGCTGGAATCATAATAACTCTTGTCTCCTTCGTCATACCCTTTTTCTTTTCTCCCCAAATAGCAGCTGCTATGGCAGACAGAGGCTCAGAGTTGATGTGGTATACAGCAAGGTACAGCCTACCCATGATTAATCGGCAATGTGAGAAATAAACCTTTGAGTTATAAGCCACTTACACAGCCCATTTGTTATCACTGCATAACTTACCCTATCCTGATTCATGTGATTCATGAGACTGATGAAGAGGAAATTCAAAATAATAGTGACCTCATTATCTAGGAAATGAGAAGCAGATGGCAGGCAAGCGCAGGTGGCACTTTTCACTCATCTGTGCTATTTAAATATTTTAAGCACATTGGAACCAAATATTACATAATGTTAATATTTTATTGAATCATATAGTATATATGTTCTATGTTTTGGGGGGCTTAAATTATTCAGTAATTAAAGCAAATCTCAAAATAATGCAAAACATTACAAAAAACATCTGCAAGAACTCAAATATTGATGCATTGTTAGGTAGTTTTGATCATCAATATTTTACCAGAGTATTATGTTGTGTTGACCATCTTTTGTGCTAATGAAACAGAATATTTTTATTATTAATTAATTGTAATGTATATTACATAATATTTTATATTACATATGTAGTAAATAAAAACACAAACATCATAATTGATATATATGTATATATATATCACCCTAACTTAGAATGAAATACAATCAAATGAAAGTTGTTCATTCACAGTAAATTAAAAAAATATATCATTAGTCAAAATGTACACAAATTCTACAAAGTAACAGGTAAATTTGTAACAATATCTATTATATCTAAGGCCTTTTAAAAATCACTGAGAAGTGCTTTTGTTTACAATGTTATCACAGCTTTTGTATTTTGCAGCTCAGGTCATAGCCACAGCAAGAGAACATTCAGACTCTCTAGTCTTTTTTTCACAAAAACAAACAGCATTTTATACGACCGTTTCAGACATTATATCTGAGATAATGGATGACCATTCAGTAGCATAGGCTCTCAGGTAATTCTTCTTAAATTCTCCTTAGTTTAGAAGAGTCAAAGGTGAATCATTATTGTAGTCTATAAATAGGGACTTAAATAACTCTACCCAATTAATCAGAAATGGATGATAAATGTTTTATGTAGTTAAAAACACTGGTCTATATTCTATCATTGTTCTGAGAAATAAAATTATGAAGAACGCTTTTCTAATCCATATTCATTTTCACTCAACATCAATAACTATTCCCATTAACTGGAACCATTAAAAATGTTTAATTAATTGTTACTAGTAGAATTTTCTGAAATGTGATCTGCTAAGGGGTTCTACAATATTAGATTCCAGTGAGTAAACTAGAATACTCCTCTATTTATTGGTCAAATTTTACATTAGTCAGTTGACCAGAAGACTCAATGGTTAACAAATAATATATTTTGTCACAATTTCAAAATAAAAGAATAAATGTATAGACAAGGAAAATGGCCCACAAGTATTTGTCCAATCTGTACTATATGGATCTAAGATACATGCATAAGTTCACCTGGTCTCTGCTACCTCTTAAATGCATAATGCTTGTCTTAGGGCATGGTATTTCATCTAGACAACAGAATCCAGAAAGAGGAAATTGTCCAAGTCCTCCTCTAGGCTGGCATTTATTGTTGCATATTTTATTTATTTAACTATTATTTTTGAGATAGGATCTGGTTGTGAATACACCCTTTCTGCCTCAGTCTTTCAATGCTGTGATCACAGGAGTGTATCCCCACTCCCCAGTTACAGTCT
Source organism: Rhynchomys soricoides (assembly GCA_019843965.1). Taxonomy (NCBI): domain Eukaryota; kingdom Metazoa; phylum Chordata; class Mammalia; order Rodentia; family Muridae; genus Rhynchomys; species Rhynchomys soricoides. The sequence goes on along the minus strand of JADRCH010000066.1, from coordinate 9,897,220 downwards.
TAAAAGAAGCAAGCATTTCTGTGCATACTAGTCAGCAAATTTCTCCCTTTGTACCATCGCTCAGATGTAAAGTAATGTACTCTGTGGTTAATTGATCACTGAAGAGAAACAAAATTACCACAATTACCTCAGATTTATACATTTTCAGTTGGTCCTGATGCCATTTTACTTGAGGAATGTTTATTTGGGTAAATTATAGTTCTAACTGCAAAGAAGCCAGGGATTGATCAATTGATGCTGCCTTAGCAGCTTGCTGGTTTTCCCTTAAACAGAGTAGTAAAATGCAATTCAAAGACAGCAAAATAAATCACAGCTCACACATAAAAATAATGTACATAATCCCACACAGGTGTGAACACACATGCAAATGTGTATCACACAGAGAAGCTGACAATCATCCTTAATTAAAGCATAGTCATGTAATATTACAAATCTGCTTAGGAACTAACACACACACACACACACACACACACACATTATTTCTATGATATATGTTGTGAGTTTAGTCTATTGCTATTTATATGATGTTAATTGGGTCCCCAAAATTGCACAAGAATCTGCATGTCCACACTTAAGTCTCTGAGACTCCCTGTCCCCAATTGGTTTTAATTGGTAATAACGTTTCTGGCAGCTAATGGCTAGGCAGGGAGACAGAGGCAGGACTTATAGTATTTCTGGGCAAGGAATGGCCCCTCCCGCCTATTGGGTCTAGAACAACAAAGATGGAATGAATATTTTAGTAAGTAATAACTCAGGAATATTGGAGGAAATATTGTGCGACATAAAACTATGCCAGGAAGTTAAGAGCAGGTTGAGACCTGGAGATGCGGTGGGCACACACCGGAAGCTTGGGCAGCTCCCCCCCTCCCTGTCAGACACCTGACTTGGAACATGTGCCATATTCCTCACATAAAAGCAATGTGTCTTATGTTCAGGTTGGCCACACAGTTCTCCATGCTAATGAGGTCACTAGATGCCTAGAAGACTTAGCTAATAAGCTTCCTTCCCCATGTATTCTTCCCTGCAAAAGGCACTTCTCAGGGCCAACCTGAGAAGTGGGTATGGTTTTATGCATCCATTTTCTGCTATGAACAACCAATAAACTCTTTAGACCCATGGACTGTCTCTTTCATCAAGACCTGCCATGGGGAACCATGAAGAAGGCATTCGACTACAGAGCTGCAGGTTAATTCTTCCATAGAAGGCTTCCCTGAGCTCCTAGCCTCAGCCTCCACCAAGCCTGACTTTGCAAAGCTAAGGATAATCACTGCCTGGACAAGCCAGAGCTACCCTTTTCCAGGCCCCAGGCTAGACGCTGTCTGCAGTCCGAGGCCCCCCAACAATGTTCTCTGCTCTTGTGTGACTCTCAGTCTGGATGTCAAAGGGTCTGAGAACCCAATGAGGCCAGAGACCTCTGAACCAGCTCTGGCTTGCCCACATCTTAGACTGCACTTTCCCACCCACCCCTGGAGCTGTGTATCTTGGTGCTTTCCTGCAGCCTAGCAACCACCCCAGTGGTGTAAGCATGGTCACCCACTGTCTGCCTCCCCAAGCAGCCATGCCCAGCTGCAAAGAGGTCAGGAGGTGTTATCCACATGGAGATTTGGGAGTGGCCCAACCATTCAGCTGTTTAAGGCCTATTAAAATACAAGGCGGCTTGTGTCTTTCCTTGGGAAACACAGAAAATTGGGGCAGGTAGCAAGGAATGACAACACTGTCTGGTCGATTTGAGTAGAGATTAATTGGCAACTGTAATACACACACACACACACATATACACACACACACACACACGTTGGTATCAGTCATGAATCTCAAAACACACACACAAACACACACATACATACACACATACACACACATATTATTTCAAAGTATCTGTAGAAATTTGTGCGCAGAGTTATAGCATAAAATCTCATGCAGGAGCTAATAGTTCCATTTTTAAGAAGAATTTCTTGCCAATTAATTGGGTGGAGCTCAGGAACTCAATGATACTCTACTTGCCAACACTACCAGCAACACACCCGTGAAGTAATACTTGTGTTTGAATGAGTGGGTGACATGATATAGCTGGGCTGGCAAATAAAACTGACCATTACAAATATATGTATCAAGAATTGTGTTCAGTTTCTTTTCAATTGATGAGAGTGCCAGTTAGGTTTAAAGCAAGGAAATATCATTATACGAATGACATTATTTTAATACTATGTCTACTCTCCACTGATAAAGCATCTAACAATTTGACTACCTTTTAAAATATTAAATTATAGACTATCACCTGTTGTGTGAATGTAATGTGCTGGATACCTACGTGTTTCCAATCTAAAGTTAAAATGTTATCATTTTTGTAGAGTTGGTATTAAATTTCATTACCATAATGTTATTATTTTATACTAATAAATTATCATTCACTGTAAAAATCCAAGGAACTAGATAAAATCCACCCTACTCATTACTGTTGCTTGCTCTTTATCCAAATGAAGCTGCTACATTTGGATCAGAACATTTTATTCATTTGCATGACATTGTATGCAAACTATCATGCACATACATACATTGCCACAGTTTCATGCTGCATCAATTGTACATGCTGTCAATATGCAAACATTTACTTAAACTATTTTTCTATAATCAGTAGTAACTTCCAATGATGTTCCTATTAACATAGTTGTTTGGTTTATTCATTTCAATAGCTGAATGACATTTCAGTAAGAGTTTATGAAATATTTTTATTATTCTGATTTTTTTTGTTATACAACAACCATTAAACTGTCACCAAAAATGACCGTAATGATGCCATGTGTATGTTTAGATTCTATAACTCTTATAAGTAAGAATGCGGGCTTCTGTTTAGCTGCAACCACATGACATAGGAAATACACTTAAACAGAAAAGAGTCACGTGAATAACTAAAGTGTCTTTATATTCATATACTCATTAATCATCCTGGATTCTTATGTGTTTCTATTCATGCTTGACACCTAATTACATTTTTCTATTTTTTTTTCTTTTTTCTTTTCACAATATAAGACATTTCTTTCACAGCATAATCACTTGTGGCTGGTTACTTCACTGAGTTTTATACTTTTACCTTTCTGTTTCAAATTCACATCATTAATTAATTTGCATCTTGTGATAGGATCCTGTGTGACATAAAGTCAATTTATTGTACATGCAGTCAAAGGTACCAATAATATTTTCTGTCCAGACCAGATTATCCATTTCTCACAAAATCAATGTTACTTTTGTCAAATATTAAGTTGCCATGTGATCTGAATAGCCACCTGAGCCCTCTGTGTATTCAGTCTGTGAGTTCCTCTACAAATACCATTTGACTACACATGGGCAACCTCTATACTAACTCTCAATGTCTGGCAGGCCTCATGAGTACTTTCTCCTCCGTACAAACCCAATTTTCATCTTCAAAATTACTTGTTTATATTGGGGTTGTTATTCACACATCTCAATTCCTGGATCAGATTTTTTCTAATGAAATGAAAAAATAACCTATTGGAAATTTGAATTAAGCTATAAAATTCTAAAAGATGCATTTGGAAGGGAATTGGTATAACTTGCACACTGAGTCTTCTTAGGATGGTGCATGAGATGTTCTATCACCTGTGTTCACATTTGAATATTCTAAAATTTGATACTTTTCTTTGTAAAGTTATAGCATGTTTTTTTTTCCTATCACTAAGTACTAGATAGGCTTTAGAAAATGAATAGGGTATTCTATTACTTTTTGGATTCCATTTGTGGTTATATTTATACTGTGAACTATAATGTTAAGGTGATGAATCATTAATTACTTTTGTAGTGAAAGTTTTCTTCTGGTTGATGATTAGCTGCTATTTATGTCTTCTAATGATATTCCATCATTAGTGTGTGGAGAGGTGGAAAGATACATATCTTTCCCTAATGATAAATCTGGAAATCCTAAGAAGAGCACCAGTTGGTTTTGGTACCAATGGATGCTTAGCATTTAACGTATGACTTTTGTGTAGATAGAAATAGTAGCTTATATATGTCTACATTTGTTTTTCCTGAGTTCAGAACTAATTGCAGGCACATTAAATCTTTAAATCTAAACTCATTTAAGCATTGATTCTAATTTCTAAAATCAAGTCTTAAGTAATGTTATCTTCATTATGGGTAAGAAGCAAAAAAGGTATTGCCCATTATAGGAAAAATAATTCTCTAAGCTATAATACAGTTAAATGATATAAATATTTACAAACTATAATGGAAGAAAAAGAATAAGATATTTCCATTCCAAAAAGAAAAATTGGTTAAAAAATTACATTCCTAAACAAGTTTAAAACCTAGCAAGGAACATTCCCATAGATGAAAAGCTCCATAATTGTATGAATCACACAAACAATCTTCAATCTAGAGTTGCCTGAATGATTGGCAAGACTCCTAGAAGTCCTTGACCTCAAAATTTTTGGGTGGAGGCCATTTGGCTTTTTGAAATAGATGGAATATCTTAGTTAATTTGGGCTACCACCATATGCTAACATAAATAAGGTGGCTTTTGCATAAGCAGAGTTTATTTCTCATAAGGAGAATTTATGTCAGGAACTTAACATCAAAGCTCCACTTGGCTCTGCATCCAGTCAAAGCTTTTCTGCCTTATGAATGTCCACATAATAGAGGTGGCTGGCTCACTCTCTGGGATCTCATAAAACAGTCTTCAAGCCTTAATCACCTCCTAAAACCCTCAGCTCCTAATATATCACTTGAAGGTTAAGATTTCAAAGTATGAATGAGGGTGTAAGAGAACCCAAACTTCTTACTATATGAGGCTCTGACATTCTTAGAGAAAATTTCCCTCATTGAATTAAAGTACCTCATATCAGACCTAAAGATCCAAAATATAAACTTGACACATCCAAGTGACTGCCTGTATTTCATTGCTGATACAGTTCAAATGGAACATGCTGCTGCTTGTATGATTTTCTTTCTTTGTTTCTTTGTTTCTTTTTCTTTCTTTCCTTCTTCCTCCTTCTCCTCCTCCTCCTCTTCTATGTCTTCTTCTTCTAGAATATCAAGAATCTTAGTCACACCGTAATACTGATGACCTCTTAAAAATAAGATATTTTACGTTATTTTGCAACACCGGCAAGATTAGGATGTTCCACATTTTCAAGTTCCAATTTCTCTGTATCTAACACCATTTTCAATTTCCTTTTTTAAATCATAGTTGATTATAAGCAGTCCAAAAGAATCCAACCAATCTTAACACATTGTCTACAGCTATTTTCAGTTAATCATTTCATCATCTCAACGTGTCTACCTTCCCCCAAACAATGTATCACAACTTAGAAAAACAATGTCTATCAGGTATATTTAAAATACATGTGTCTTCATAGAAAGGATTTTATTAATATGTTTGAATTGTTTACACTATTAGGTAATATTTCTATTCAACTTTGTCACTATTCTATACACAGTACTATAATAAAACAAACATAGAAGAAATTAAGCTTTTCTATATCTGTAAGTAGTCTTCACAATGTAAATATATCATAACCTATCAGGAGGCTTTTGCCTAGAGGTGTCTGAAGTTCTTCTCTCATCAGCCTTTAATTGCTTGTCTATCTAGCAAGAGGGCCTAGTAACATTTGCCTCACCTGCTTTGAATGTCAATTGATTTTGTCAATGTGTTGCACATGCTATATTAGCTTAGGAAAGCGGTGATAGTGTGTTCTCATCTAGATTTCTATGCAGCCTAACTTTGTTACAAAGATTGCCCAACCACTTTGTTAACAATCCACACAGCTAATCCAAATTGTTATTATTTCAAAGAATTTAAAGTATTTCCAGTGTCATTGTTTAGTTCACACATGAGAGAACACATGGAATATTGGTAATGCTTAGCCTGGGTTATTTCATTTTGCCTCATGATTTCCAGTTGCATATATTTTTCTTCAAAGTACAAAAATAGAAATGAGCGTAGAAGGAGTATATTAGGAACAGGAATGGCATTTACTAGTAAGTGTTAAACAGTAGTAAATATCATCAGCACACGTACATGAATATAAAATGCCATAACAAACACACTATTTTATATAATTACTATACGCACACATATATACATAGTCATCCCTCAAATCCAGCCAGAAAGATTCTGATTTTACTTATCTAAGCATGGCTGTAGTTTCAGGATAAAGTTGATAATCATTTATTATGTAGAAGGAAACAGAAGCATGCTTTGTTTAGCTAGTTGTCTGTTTAAAGTGGATATAGTCTGTAAACCACAGCATATACAACAAGAAGTATTTACCTTAAAAGTCTCTATATTTTGCCCCTATGTTTGAACTATAGGATTTTAGGTTGTCAGCTGTTTTCTCCTAGCATAAATATATTTCCTTCTTGTTTGGATTCTAGCATTGTAGAAAACTTTGCTCTGAGTAATATTAATGTTCATGAGCATATATTCTGTAATTTCTGTACTATGCTTCTGTGGTTAGCATATGACAGTTCCTCCCATTTAAACAAAAATAGACTTTTGGGGGTTGGTCTGGTGCTGCTATGTATTTAAAAGCTAAATGCTGGCCCCCAAGATCTGGTTGCAGACTGGGCAAGCACATTTTCATGTATATCAAATGACATTGTATAAACTTTACTCACCTCTCTTCTTTGACTGCTTAGATAACGGTGTCTGAGAAGCAATTATTGGTGAGAATAGAGGTAGTGGGGCTTCTTTTACCAGGTTGGGGTTCTCAGGTAGGGACCATGAGAAAGAATAAGATAGAGAAGGGGAAAGAAGACCAAGAGCAGGAGGTCTCCATTAGACATGATGGACCATGAGCCCGTGGCTGGAGACATGCCATCTGAAGACAGACTGATGGAACAGAAAATAACCAGGGCAAGATACAAACAAGTAACTTGGGAAGAGTGCAGTTAGGAAAGAGCCAATCTACTGTAGAAAAATAGTTTAGGGGTAATCACCCAAGCTGATTAAGGAAATCATAGGACCCTGACCAAGGACTGGCTGAGTCATAATAAGAATGAATAGAGTTATTAAACACCTTAAAACAAAAATATTCAGTATATTTTCTAGTTTGGGCTAAGCATTGTATATTATATAATGTTCTTCTTCAGCCAGAAGGCTAATAATACAGCTTATCTCCAAATATTTTGTTACATGCACCACCATCAAAACATACACACACACACACACACACACACACACACACACACACAAACATACACTGCACACTGTAGAGGAGTTTTAAAGCAGCAACATGGTTGCTCTGGCAAGGAAGACCTATGTCTATATATTCTGGTTGGAATGCCACACACCTTCATTCCCTCTGAATGGAATACAGACACATCCTAGTATATACCTTTCATCTGAAATAATGACATCTAGGTGGAGGGCAGGCCAGTGAGTACACTTCAGTTCAGTTCATACAGTTCTGTTTGGTTTTTGAAGTCAGCACAGTTCAGTCCATGGAATTCAGAGCAGTTATTCTAAGCAAAGCAATGCAGTGAGAAGCTGAGAGAAGCCAGACTGAGTCAGTCAGCTTGCATAGGCATTTGAGCAAGACAGCGGAGGTGAACCAACCATCCAGAGATCAGAAAGAGCTAGAATGGGCAAATAGTAAACTTCAGTATCTTGTGAATAAAAGTTACTTTTTCAAGAAACACACACACACACACACACACACACACAAGCACACACATTATGAACATGTGAATCTAGATATTCATTCATGCATATGTATGTGTGTGAAGGCCAGAGGTTGATGCTGGTTATCTCTGTCAATAACTCCCTAACATATGTTTATGAGACATGTTCTCTCACTGAATCTGAATCTTTCTGATTTGGTTTCAGTGTGCCCCAAAGATTGTCTTGCCTCTGCCCCACAAGCATGGAAGTAACAAAGCAAATTGCTGAGTTGGCATTTTTCAGGGACTCTGGCTTCAGAACTCAGGCCCTTCACTTGTACAACAAACACCTTCATGACTGAGCTTTCCTCCCAACCCCACTTCATGATTTGTGCACATGGAAAAACAGAAGAAACATGGTTTCTTCTGTTCCATAATGAAGATTCCATTCCTCAATGCTAGTGTAGAAAAACACCACTAATTGTACAAAATTGTTAGTCTTCAGGAGCAATATATCAGAAAGAAGATATGTGTTATAGTTTTGGCCAGAATGAAATTAGGGGATATTGCTTGACTGGGAGAATCCAAAAAGTTCATTTAAAGGCATAACAGCTCACTTATTAGTTCTGTGTTGTATAACTCAAACATTTTAAGTGGGTTGTCCTTATTGTTTTTTCTATTTCTTGAATTTTGTTTTTCCTGTTGAATCATATCCACTTCTTTCCTCCAATAAAACGTTGGATGAAGTTATACAGTGAAAAAGAAGACTGAAGCATGGAATAACCTGTGCTCTAAAATATCTAACTCTTAATTTTCCAACTCTTAACATCTTCTTTAGTGAAAATAAATAAATCCCCTATTTTGTTTACCTGTCAAATGTGTTTGTGCATGTGTGAAGGGTTTTAGCTACCAAATCAAATACAGAGATTTGATATTTCTGAGGCAGATTGTTAAAGGGAAGTTTATCAGTTATTATATAAATGTCAGAAACACTGAATCACAGATTAGAATAAGAAGCCAGTACGTAGTCCCATACAATTATGTAGCGAGCAGATGACTAGTGTTGCTAAATCAGAGAATAAAAAACAGGAAGCTCCCAGAGTGAAGTCCTGGATTATATGCTCCATAGCCAGGATAAATACATTGTTCTCAAAGGGAGAAAAACACAATATATGACTTAATTAGTTTTGCTTACTCTTTGCCAAGTACACGAACATTTTATGAAATATGATTTCACCTTTCATTATTATTCATCAATAATAATTATTATTATTGAATAATAATGACACTTAATAATTATTACTTATGTTGAAGTTATGTTTGTACCAACTTATAACTTCAACTTATAACTTATACAACTTATAACTTTGTATCTGCTGTGAGCTAATAATTCACAAACTATTTACACATAACTATCTGATGGCAAGCAACCTGACACAGTATGAGTATTATAGTGAGCCAGTGTCTGTCTATCACTCAGGGTCATGGATTTATTTGTTTGTACAATTCTACCGTTGACGTCTTTATATAATCTTAAATATTTAAAGACTATCTTTTTATGACTCAAGTGAATATATTTCTCTTTTCTTCAGTATCTACCTATAATATTTCAGTAGTTATGCATCCAATGAAGCTTCTATCTTAAAGCTGAATTAGTAAATCTGATTTAGTAGTTTGAGGTTGAGATATATTAAACACACACACACACACACACACACACACATATATTCACTCATTTAGTGAAACTATAACCCTAAGGTTTTGATTTATGTCATAGATAGGCTTTCTGAAACCAATTCTTGTGGTTTCCTTTGAGTTCAGCCTTTAATTCTAATGTCAGTTAGTAAGAAAGAACAAATGAACTACCTCATAGAAGAGTTTCCAAATGCACGGAGCTAAGCAAAGGGTAGAAGTTGTATTTTGAGTTTCAGGTTTCCTATGGTTTCAAATGAAAGGAACCCAAAGGCAAAATGCAGTGGACATGCCATTTGTGCTCAAAGGCAAGTATAGTGTATGCTTTGACTGCTATGGCAAAGTTAGAGTTGCAATCACCCTTTGGCAGGAGGATATGCTTTTCTTCTGCATCCAGTGCTCTCCACAGGGATCAAAGAAAATAATCTTTCCTGAGAACACAGCTTCAAAGAAAAGAATTTATTTAGTGTTCCTACGTATTCACCAAAATTAACTTCAATCACCATCCTGGATATGTATACCCAAAAGGAAATTTATCTTCCCCTTTGCTCTATGATTTAAAAATTCTACACACAAAATAATGTCATAATATCACAACTTTTAGTTTTTCTGAAATATTTAAAGCTGGAGTCGAAACAGTACAAAATGCAGTATCACTATCTTGTCAAATAATGTCATAAATAACTTCGTTTTCTAAAATATGATTATAAAGTAGAATCAGAAATTGTTATTAAATGACATATCAATGCATTACTAATGCAAAGAAAATACAAAATCAAAATTCTGTGGTTCTGATACATATATTTCATATCCCTTTCCTATACAGAAATGTTGTGGGAAATTTCTGACATTTTTTAGTTAAAATTAAGGAAGAGATCTGAAATCTCTGTACACATATAAGTCAAATTGTAAGGCTAATATCCAAGACAATAAAATTGTTATATATAAATTATTAAATATAACAAAAATTACATCATTATTTTAATTCCATTTAATAAGTATAATTTATGAGCAGCTGGGTTCCAAGGTCATGTTGTTTTATACTTTTGAGTTCAAGACTGGCCAAGATTACACAGTGAAAGTTTGTATCAAAAAAAAAAGAAGAATAAACAAGTATGGGAGTGGATGCAAAGAATGCAAAGGAAAATACATTTCAACAAAGAAAAAATGAAATGAAAAACAAAAAGAAGAAAAAACTATAATAAAGGAACAGAAATAGAAGAGAAAAAAAGAAGCAGGTTTGGACAGTCAGTTCAGTTAAGAGCCCATTGGACTCTAGTGGAAGACCTGAGTTCAGTTCCCCGCACCCGCAGGAGGTGGGTCTTAACCACCTGTAACACCAGCTTCAGGGGTTTGGACACCTTCTAATGACCTCTGTGGAAATAACTGTGTATGAAAGTGGAACCCATGTGCACTGTGCAGCTACATGACAGAAAAGCTCATTCAGAGACATTTATAATCATACTTTGTTTTCCCTCTTATTTGTTAGTAGCAAATTTAAGATTCTTTGAGACTTGTCAAATCAAAAACACATACATTATTTGCTTTTATTTTTTTATTTTATTTTTTAATTTAAAGTTCATCTTGCCTGTTTGAGACCGGTCTTACTGTTAATTTCACACAGGTCTAAAAAAGAAAGTAAGATAAAGATAATTATATTTCAAAGAAGCTCCAGTTCATTTGGGTTTACTATAATCAGTTCAGGCATATCTTTCAAAGAATACAGAATTGAGCTTAATTTTGAAATGGGTACAATTATGATGTCTTGTTAAATCCTATTTGTACTTTGAATAATTAAGCTTGTACATTATACAACTTCAAATAAGCTTGCATTACGGAAGTAAACTGGAAAGAGATCAGCCTTTTAACATGGAGTCATGCAAAGCTTCTCGATTCACTTGCACTATGATATATCAGACACTTCATAAGTACTCCACGGAAGGGAAGTCTGGTGTGAGATACAGCAGCAAGCAACACAGCAGTCACAGCTGACAAGACGAAGAATAAAAAAGTAAGGTGTCACAGAAGCTATCAGTTTCAAAGAAAATGGCTTCACTTTTTTTCATTTACACTCTCAAATTTAAAGCACAAGACCTTGAGGTTCAACACACGTACTTTTCAAAGCTGGGGTTGAAAGATATGCTCCATGGTGAAATAATAATGGTTCTAGCAGCTCATCCCTAGTTCCTAAGCTCGGAATCCTTCATTCCTCTTTGTTGCTTGTTTTTGTTTGTGTGTTCTTAATAGTCAGTTGATCTTCTGGCACTCTTCTTAGAGTGTCCTGTTCCTCCTTTCATGTATGAAAGAAACATACATATAATACTAGTATCACTGTTTATCACCCATAAACCTTAATTTTATGTGCATACATGAGTTACTCAAATATATATCCTGCAATATATGTTTTTTATTTGCCACTTGATATTTTGGAATCCATGCTCCACATAGTTCTCATATAAGTATAGATCTCCCATAATCATTAGACAATGATTTACTTTTATCTACTTAAGTTACATTCCTCAAGCCATGATTTACTTTTCAGATTCATTTAGTGTGCAAATGTTTTGCTTGCAGTTTGTGAGTATCGCTGTGCTCACTTGCATGCCAGGTGCTCACAGAAGTCAAAGAGGGTGTCAGATCCCCCCCCCCCCAAAACACTGGAATAACAAGTATTTGTGGGTGCTGGGAGTTAAATCAGGTTCCACTGAGTGATTTCAACAGCTGAGTCAACTTTTCAGCCCCAATTCTTTTCTTAAACATGCACAAATCTTTAAATTGATTTGATACTCTTAGTGCCTGTCTTAATTTCAATTTCACTTATTTCCAGAATGAGTTTGATAGTAATAAAACCTGTTACATGATGCATCCCACACAAAAACTGTGTTGCTTTAAATTTGCTGAATATAAAACAAGCGTCTACCACTGACATACTGTGTGAGGATATTTTTGAGAAGTGAAGTCAGGCATGTTGTAAAATGGCACTGTTCTGGTTTTGTTATTCTGTTATCAGAATAAGATATTCTGTTTAAAGGGAAACATTAATGTTAATTAAGATTTCTAAGGATGTTTTATTTTAAAATTTCTAAGCTTTACACTTGTTATTTGTATGCTTATAATTACTACCAAGTTCTGTTAAACTTTGAAAACACATCCATTACGCCTACTTGTGAAACAGTTGTCAATGTATTCTGGACATCCATTCCTAATACTTCCTGAACAATCTGTAATGTTGCCAACAAAATGTGACAATTTTCTGCATTCATTACTTGACCTTGTACCACAAGGAAGAACGTTTTAATTTTTTGCTTTAAGAAACCATTTGCTTATTGATTTCTTAACTATTGTCTAACTGAACATATTAAGAAACATTAATAGAGATTATACTGATTTTTAGCTTAAAAGAACTCATTTGGATATCACTCCATGTTTGCTGACCAAACTTTTAGTTTGGCTTTGATAACTATTCCTTTAGTTTGATAACTATTCCTTTTAGTTTGGCTTTATTTTCTGCTATAAGGATGCACTATAATTTATGTGTTCTACCATGAACTAATATATTAGTTTTACCAATTTTTAATGTTATATATAATACATACTATTATTTGTATACTTTTTGATGTAGGTAGTTTATTATATGGAACTTTTAATTAAATTTGATTATTTTATAAATGATAGAATCTATTATGAGTGTATACACTCCCATTAACTTTTCTTATCTTCCTTCAAATTGTACTGAACCTGTTATTCTCCCAACTGGTACCCTCCTTGACACATGTCTGTATCTTATGTGAGTATTTTGAACATAGCTCATAGCTTCTATCTGTCCACAATTTCATTAACCATGTCATATGTAGAACATATGTAGAACACAGTGTTTATGAGAAGTTATCAGCTTTTTCAGTGTTTCTGGACTTTGTTCTATATGCTTCTGGAGTATTGGAAAGGGTGATACTGACTTCTTGTATATGACAACAGTCATTTATTCTTGACCAGTTATATATCTCTGTATTAATCAACACTCACTGCAGATAACAGAGCTATCTAAATGTATAGATGTAGATATGTAGAAGATAGTTTGGTTAAATCCACATCTATCTTCATAGCAATAGTAGTTTTTTCCTAGGACTTGGGATATCTCTAATCATAAATACTTGGCTAGATTTATAATGTGAGGTATGTATTTCTTCTTGTGGATGAAGTCTCAAAACCAGTCAGAAAAGTGTTCATTGCCACTCAAACAATCATGTTACTATTGTACCAATTGCAACATCATGTCTAGCAGAACAGTATTATAGTAGTCAGAATCAGCAGATGGAAAACCATCAGTGCCCTCACTCTTTCAAAAGCTTAAATAGCGCATAGTGAAGAAACATTGAACATTTGCCACCAGGGGAGGAAGTTTGCAACTTAATTCCTGATTGATTTATCTCTGTGCTGCATCCCATTTTGTGGAGTGTTTAGCAATAGGGTATTGTTGAGAACCAGAGAGCCCTAAAGAGAGGACAAAGGGAATTCCAGTTCTGTGCCTTTCTGCACAAGAGGTCTCATGGAGCTAGAGCAAGTGCCTCCAAGTACCAGGTTTGTAGCTTTTAATGGGGATATGATCTTCTACCTGGGCAGTGGCTGTGAGTTTTAAGGAAGCTGTGTCTGACGTGCCTGTGTTCTCTTTGCCAACATCTTGTAATTTAGCTCTTGCCCATTTCCCTCCTGAAAATAGTATGTGAGAAGTGTTCTGCTCAATACACTTGCCTGGCACATGTCACCAGCTAATTCAAGACCTGGCAATTCTATCAATTTGTCTTGTATTTCTAGTATCCTGTCATTTCTCACAACATCTTGCTATTGAAGGCTTATTCTGTGGGTTTGGGTCTAGATATTTCTGTGGAGTTGAATGCTTCTTCAAGACTGGTGGCATGAACAATTATGTACATATTATACCTGCTTCCTTAGTTTTCCAAACTTCCCTATATGCCCCCTCTCCCACGATCTTTCAAACCTATGGCCACTTTTTCTTTAATTGTTGTTACATGTATATGTGTAGGTTTTGTTTAAAGGCATGACTTTTTCAAAGGTAATTGCCCATTCATGAAGATTACTTCTATTTAACCTTAAAAGTTTTAATTATTTCTTAAAAAGAAATAATTGTGATATCACTCCCCTTTAATCCCAACACAAGGGAGGCAGAGACTGAAGGATTTCTATGAGCTCAGCACCAGCCTGGTCAACAGGATGAGTTCCAGATAGCCAAGGCTACACAGAGAAATGCTGTCCTGAATAGAATAAACAAACAAACAAAAGGTCCTTAATACTCTCAATATTACATGGAAATGAACACAGTTGCAAATTGATAGGGATTATGGGATTTGTGTGCAAGAGTAAAAGTATATACATCATAGTGCTCAAAACAATATTCTGAATGTAAGTTATGAGTGCTGTTCTTGGGATTTTCACCATATTGGTACATCTCTTTCTCATGGAAATGATTTTTATATAAAATATCTGTTTAAGAAAGTTTACTTAAATGTGCATCATATAGTATTAAAAAGAAACCATATATAATAATAACAAAATATCTCATGTCACTCATAGGAAATTATATGAAATATAGTAATAAAATACATTATTAATACTTTAAGACAAAGTCTGAACCTTCTGATCTATTACAAAGTAATGGATCATTATTGTATAAATACATTGCTTTTGCTTAAGACTATTTCCTTGAGATGACTTGAAATTAAAAATAAAATGATCACATCTTAATTTCCTCTGATTGAACAGTAGCTCTGAGAATGAAGTCTAAAATGTTCTCTCCTTCTTTCACTGTTTTGATCCAGCATTTGGAGGTTCTGCTCTAACATGATCCAAGGAACCGTGAGCACTGTATCATTTCCTGGCCAGTAACATCTCCTCTTTGTATGTCACTGTGATCTCCAGTTTTGTCCCGAAAGCCTGTTTTTCTGCCTTCCGAAGCTCTAGTGATTTCGTTTGCTCAGCTTCTATGTCCTAGCTTCTGCTTCTGTGCCCAGTTGGTGATGGCCAAAACCTGAAAGAAATCCAAGAGATGAAAGTTTGGCTTTATATGTAGCAACTACTTTGTGGTACTGAAATCACAAAGGGAACAAAGAACAAATGATATGCTTCTCAAATGTATACACAGTACTCATTACAGAGAGATTTTGTTTTGACTGGCCCTTAAGCCTGAAATATTTTCTGGTTTTGCCTTGCTTCTGACTTCATAGCCTATTGCCCTTAGGAGCAAGGGGAATTTCTTACATAGTAAAGATTAAAAAGGGTCATGTATAATTCTAAGAATCAAACCAGAATAACAATAGGTAGCTATTGTTTCTTGTTTCACTTTGACTTCCTCTGTAGAAAAGATCAGAATATGTTCCTCTGGTGTGTGCCTCTACATCCAGCAGAGCAGGGTCAACAGCAATAAGCAGTGAATACTCTTTTGTTGGTGACATGCTTGTCAGCATCACTGTAAGGAATTCAGTTATAGTGAATTATTACCTAAGGGGAAAAGAAGAAAATAGCATTCACTTTCCCAACCTCAAATAGCTAATAGAGTGAAAGAAAAGGAGGCAAGTCCTGGAGGATCAGGTGTCATGGACAGAGGCACAATCTGAATAAAGCCACAATTTCTAAGGCTCAGCCAATCCAAGAGTATAATCATATAGTATGTCCAACCCCTTTTTATAACCCAAATATTTTTATGGGTGAATGGTATATTTTAGAAATGACACATACATGGGGCATGACTTTTCACATATAAAATTTCCCAAATCTGTGATTTATTAGACCCTGTTCTCCATCTGTAATTGAAAACCTTTTCATAATATATCCAAAAACTACAGAAACACTAAGAATGGTAAGGTCCACTGCAGTAAGAAAATATTCTGCATGTAACATATACACAGTAATTTAGCAAAAAGAAAATATAAAATCTAGAGTCTATAATTAATATGGTATGGTACCAAGGCAACAGTTACATAAAGGTTACAAAAGCCAGTATGGAACTTTGAATTTTTCATCCCAAGATCCCCTGGCATTCAGAGCATGCTTGTGTCAGTCAACTATGCCAAGTGCTGACTCTGGGCAACATTCTTCTTTTAAAAGGAGATTATGTTTATGATGTTGGATATACACACACATATATATATATAATTATATATATTATAATATTTTATTATATTTCTTGGTTTATGTGAGTATTGCTTGGAATTAACCCCTAATTCTTGTGTGTAATCATCATGTATTGTACTATGAGGTTCAGTAATAAGGCTCTAACTTCCAATAGCCTTTATTTACATAATCTGACAATTTTTGAGACACCAACTGAGCCCAGAGCACCAGCATTCCCTTCTGTATCCCAAGCTGCCCATCGTCACAACATTGCAATCTCCATTCCTGTGACTATGAATTCACTTGTTAAATATACCTAATGTGAAAGTTTTAACATTATATAGACTGAGTCAAAGCCAGTACACTTAAAAGGTCTTACATTTAGGACAAAATCATGGGATGTCCTTGATGAACTCTGTTTGCTGAGTAATGAGTGAAAATAAACTATTCTTTGCTTTGTTTGCTCCTTGTTAGTCATTTCACCATGAAATGGCAAAACATAAGTTACACATGTAACATGTCCCTGTTTCTGGACAGTTGAATCTGAAGACCTCGCTTCTATTTAGTGACAGTTGATCTTGTAAGGAAGAATTACAATGAAGAAAAAGAAGATAAATTGCTAGCTAAGATTTAGGAAAATAGTAAATGTTAGCCTAAGTCATACAAGCCAATGGGATCTGGACTAGTTTTCTGTCAGCGTGATGACAGAGCCAAAATGTTCTCTGGAGTAATGATATTTCATATGCTAAGTTAGTCATCGTATCTAGTACATTAGGCTAAGAGTATTAAAGAACAAATTAGTCAAAGCTACAGGTGATCAAGGGCAATATTGGCTGTATCATAGCCAGCCTGAAGCTACAGGGGGTCAAGGGCAATATTGGCTCTATCATAGCTAGCTTGTTCCTACCCAAGGACTACCACAGGCAGAGAAACATACCAAAATCCACCACAAACCCTGAGAAGCAAAACAAACAATCAAAGAACTTAGAAAATAATTTTTGAGCAGTATCCATGCAATGTTAGTTTACAGCCAAAAAGAGACTAAGCTCGGTGCATAGGTCAGTTTCCCTTTAACTCTTGTTTATCATGCAGTTCTACATATGTTTCTTTCATATTCAACATTGGTCATATGCAAAAAATCTTTCATAACAAGAGACAACCTCAAAATAATAGACAATTTTTCTACTGTGAATGAATTGATGGTCAATTATAAATAAATTTAGTAGGCAAATAATTATTTTATATTTAGATGGTGATTCATTTAGTCATTTTCATGTTGAGTTCATATTTAGCTAAATATTAGTTTTTCCAGTGTAAATATAGGTTAAATTGTTAGGTAAATATATTGTATGAGTAAATTGTGCATAATAATGTTATATATGAAATTCTTAAAACACTGATTTTCTCAGGACATATCAGTCAGAACTATCATATTCTTCAATTTTTACCAGATCATATATATATTATATATATATAATATTCTGCATCTTAAAATTGGCACAAAATCCACTCTTTTTCTTAAATCTCATATCTTCTTTGAATTATATAAACAGTTAATCTAATGATTTGTTAATCTTTTCAAATAACCAGCTATTTGTAACACTGATTCTTTGTATACTTTTTGTCTCTATGGTATTAATTCAAGACCATATAGTATGTTTTCAGGAATTGGTTACATCTGATTCTGCAACATCTCTAGGTTCATCATTAAGTTATTAATTTGAGTTATCTCAAATGGATGACTCCATTATGTCCTAAAGTTTTGGAATGTTCTAGGAAGTTTTAATTGCTTCTTGACTTTATCCTGCATTCATTTTTGACTCAGGATTATATTATTTGTTTTCATAAATTTTCATACATTCTTTTATTTTTGATACCCCACAGAACGTTTTAAAAATTTCCTATATTTGGTGAGAGTGTATCCTAATGTGGTCCATTGGCCATTTCCCAATATGTACCACATTCTCATTAGTTCTAATTGATTGATGATATCATGCAACTCCA
The DNA here is from genome assembly GCA_019843965.1 of Rhynchomys soricoides. Taxonomy (NCBI): domain Eukaryota; kingdom Metazoa; phylum Chordata; class Mammalia; order Rodentia; family Muridae; genus Rhynchomys; species Rhynchomys soricoides. Next base: position 9,878,782 of record JADRCH010000066.1, on the reverse strand, counting down.
GAGATTTTCTCCTCATTTTTTTCCTAGTTGACTTGTTTATAGGTGACAGTTTAGTATTGAATTCACTCTCTATCACTGTGCTGTGGTTTTAAACCCAATTGTGTGATCCTGGGTCTTGTTCAACCATATTTGGGATTTTAACATCTTATTGATGGAAATTTTCCTTGATGTGTGTAAAATCTCCATAATTATGTATCTGTATAGTTTTTGCTTGAAGTCTTTTGACAGATATTAAAATGGCAATGGCAGCAAGTCTCAGTGTTTCATTTGCTCCCAGTACTTTTCTGTACCATTTTAACCCAATGTGATTTCTCATGTTCATTATGATGTGTTTCTCAGAGGCAGCAAAAAGATGGATTTTGTTTTCTGATCCACTATGTTTATCTGTGTCTCTTTACAGGTGAGTTGAGAGCTTCTTAATGAGAGCTATCACTGACATGTATTAATTCCAGATAATTTGTTGCTTTTTTAATGTTATACTTTTCTTCCTTTAGTCTAAGATTTTGGAAATATTTTATGTGTTCTTTCTACCGTTTTGGATGTTTCTAGCCTTTTCTTCAGACCTAATGGTTTTTTCCAGTGTCCTCTGTAGAACTGGCTTAGTGGTCATAAATTCCTTTTATTATTTTTGTCTTTGAGACAGAATTTCATACAGCCCTTGCTGTCCTAAGACAAGTTATATAGATGAGACTGACCTTGAATGTCTGATCAAAGTAGTAGAATTCCAGTTGTGGGTCTAACATCCTAAAAACTCAGGACTACATGCATGCTAAACAAAAATTATATAGGCTGAGCTATAATCCTCATATTCTTTTCCATTTAATTATGCTTTGCATTATAATTGACTTCATTTTCAGATCTTTACATTCATCAATGTCCACAACATAGCTTCTCTCTCTTGCATGCATGCTGTTAAAAAAACAAAACAAAACAAAAAACATTGCTTTGTGCCTAGAATCCAGGCACTCCTGGACCTCATTTGGCTTCTGGTTAAATATAAATATTAATTACTTTCTTGCCTGTGTATAATCCTCTTTGATCTTCATTGTATCATTTCAGCAAAAGTGTCTGAATTTCCTTTAATGCATGATATATTTTTGCCCCTGCTATGGAACGCCCTTTTACTCCCAACAAGGAGTTTTAAAGAAATCAACAGCATGGGATTTTTTCCTCCTTCTTCACCCAACCCTAAATGTATTGCTAAAAATTATGTACAATAATGCAACAATTATAAAATATCAAAAAACAAAATGATATCTCATCTGATTTTTCTCCATGCATACTCATAATCTACCAACATGTTAATTTGATGTTACAAATCAGTTCTTCTGAAGCAGTTACAAGACTTACCATTTTATATCCCATCCACCTCTTGCACTAAAATTATTGCTCTCAACCAGAATGTTTTTGTTTTTTCTGACTGGCATTATTTACCTCTTATTGGTTTCAAAAAAGTCTTTATAATCACTCTTACTCAATTCTTCTTTATTCCTTATTTACCAGATCTACAGTATGGCCAAAAGAGAATATACCCATATGTCACTTAAAATTACATTCTCCACCTTTACCCTATTCCTAGGCATGCATCAGAAGTTCTCTAACTTACAGGATAAGATCTATTTCTGACCTTGTTTATTTTACTGTCTATTTTAAATTCTTAGCAGAAATACACATTATACATATGATAACATATCCAATAAGATAACATTCTTTTTGATATATGAATATATAGTGCAAGTGTAATGTTGAAATCACGGTGGACATACCTATCTTATTTAACATATTCTTATAATAAAACATTTCAAACTTCTTTTATATGTTTTTGAAATACAAAGGTCATTGCTGTTATAGTCCTGCTTCTTTTCAGTTTGTTCTTTGTTCTGCAGCTGTAGGGATATTTTGAAACACGAAGTCAGATTTTTCACTCTATCTATACACTCATCTCTATTGTTGGGGGATAATTGTGACATACATCGCTATTGTTACTTATTAACCCAGCTTCTCTTAGATATCAGTCCTTGATTTCTCGTTCAGAATTTATTTCAGATTAGACTGTCAAAACACATTTATTAGATGAAGTTTAGTTGTATGACTATAGGTTTTTTTGCATGTAAGTATGTGTACCACATGCATTCCTGATACTCACAGAGGCCAGAAGCGGGCACTAGGTGCACAAGATCTGGATTGACAGTGGTTATGAGCTATACTGTTGGTGCTGGGAACATAATTCAGTTCTTCAAGAGCGGCAAGTGCTCCTAACTAACGAGCCAGCTCTCCAGCCTTCACCTGCTAGCTTTAACTTCGACTCTGTGTCAGCACATCGTCAGCTTCTTTCACATCTTTCCCCTCATACCTGCCCCATTTTGTTATTAAATAACTTTCTTCTTTGGCATTTCCATACATGTTTACCAAGCATACCTATTATTCTCTCCCTACCTTCCTTTTACTGTCGTCATCTACTGGTTACATTCCTCTTTCCTTAAAGTCTTTTCCTCACTTACTGTGCGTTGTGACCCAGTTAGTTTAATCAGGGTTGTTTGTGTGACACAGGTGTGAAACTATCCATCAGAGCCTGGAAGACTCAGCAGGGATGCCCAAATGAAAACAGCTTTTCCTATTCTCTAAGAATCAATCACTCTTCAATAGTTCAGGAGTTTAAGCATCATTCCACTGATGGAATCCATGTATGCTATTGCAATCTTGTTGACAACCCATTCTAGAAGCTGCAATAGGCTCAGTGTTGCAACTTACTATTGTTATTTAGCCAAATTGACATAGAATCAAAAGTCCTTCTAAATATCTACGTTAATACTAACAGAAAAAGACTGATCTCAGCCTTAATCAGAGGATCCTCCCTTGGTAATGGATGGCAGTAAAAACAGGCACTCATAGCTACTCAAAATAGTGAGAGTGAGACTCAATGACTATTGTGGTTCCAGCTTTAGCTTTAGAATGGACATTTATATTATTCATTCTAAGGCTCAGAGAGTATTCCCGAAGTATCTAAGTATCCCAGAAGTAGATAAGAGTCAGAAGATAGGGGTTGCACTGTTAAATATCAGCCTCTATGCATGGCACAAGCATTTCATGAACTCACAGCAATTGCTCTTATTCCTATAGAGCATTCCCAAAACTGACTATGTTAACTCTTAGTCCTGCTTTATATTTTGAAATTAAATACTTTTAAAAATCTTGAGCCTCCTATATAGCAATCATTTTTGTCAAATTTTCTACTTAGTTCACTATTATTTTGAATTTTATTGATGACTTCCCACATGTATACAGTATCTGTCTCATCTCCACCCTTCTCTCCCACCATCTAATTCTTCACACTTAGCCCAATCCCCTCCCAAATTTATGATGTATTCCTTAGTTCTTACTATTACATGGACAACCACACTTCTAATTTCGTCTCCAAGAATAAGCTCAAATGTTAATATTTCTGTTAACATAATCCTGTAAAGATAGTCATATATCATAAGGGCACCATGTTCTTGTTATTATTGCTGCTTTGTTTTCCATTTTTTCTGTGATAATTTGGATATTTCTCATTGTAAACAGTAGGAGGGCTTGTGTTTGAAGTTGTATACACCAACCAGCCCAGCCTACCCAAACACACAAACTGTACACATATATATGTATATATGTATATGCATATATGTATATGTGTGTATATTTATGTGTGTATATATATATACATATATATGTATATATATATATATATATATATATATATATATGAAATATATATAGGTCTAATAAAATGCCTGACACATAGGAGATAGGAGATTCTCAGTATTTCCTGAACAATTTAACTAAAAATATTTATATTCTTCCTAATTTGAAATTACTTCCTTACAATAAATTATAAACATAGAATAACCATTTTTATCCTTTTTGACATCATTAAAATATCTCACAACTTTATTATTCCTTCAGGAAATTTTATAAGTATTCCATCTTATATCCAAATACAAACTTAGAATTATTATTGTTAAAAAGTGAAAATTCATCAGCTAAAGATTACCTTTGATTGCTTATAATCTTGAAGGAGTGGGATTATTCAATTTCTCACTATATATTTTTTTTTATTTCTCTTGGTAACTAGCTGTTTATATATTTTTCTCATATTTTTTGATATCTTTGGTTTTTGTATTTAAAACAAATTATAACTACTTATGGCTAGAAGAGATGGATAAGCTTATTTATTACTTCTGTAATAGCCCATGTTTCATGAAAAATAATAATGTGCTATATTTGTCTGGTTTCATTCCTTTGATGTAAAGCTTTCATTTATAGTGTGGTTATTAATTTTTCTTACAGATTTGCAAAATTTAGTATATGAATTAAAAGTGATAGCAAATTGCTAAATAAGGGTGCTGAAGTTGATTTCTAGAAAGTAGTTAACATATCTCTTCTGTTTGTCTGCCAGCTCTATCATGAAACGCAATAGAACGAAATCAAAGAAATAAAGAGAAGGAGCAGAAAGAAAGCCATCCTTGTACTCTCACTCTGTAACTTATTACAGTTTTATAGCCACCTTGTAAGCTTGTCAAGCTTGGCTTCTAAATCTTAGCTAACTTCACAAAGGAAAATTGGCTAAAATGGTTTGGGCAGCTTGTCCTACTTCTCATCACTACATGGAGTAAAAACAATTCCTGTTTTGATATGAATTGCTCTTACGAGGTGGAAGCTGAGCACCATAAGAGACAAAGGCAAGTGCCATTGTTTTTCAGGACTCTGAATCTGAATTAAAAGGAACAACAGATAAAGGTTGTGATATGGAAGGAAACACCGGTTCCCAGCCAGTATCAGGCTCACATTCCTTTTCATTTCCTTTCAGCTTATGTGATCTTGCAATTTATTCATATACTACACTAGATCTCTTTTCACTGGAAAGCCAAAACATGAGAACATCCTAGCAATACTAGATTTAAAAAAATTCTAATGGTTACTACAAGTTTATAAGTGTCTTGAATGAGAATTTCTAAGGAAGACATTTTTGTGTGTCTCAGAGAAATAACTGGATTTGTCCTGTGTCTTTCTTCACCAAAAACCTTAAAACTCAGATTCTGTACATTGGTCAATAGCAGACTCTGCTTCAGTGAGTTTCTGAGAGAGTTGTTTCTCCATATGAGTCCAGAGGAGAAAAACAAAACAAAACCAAATAAAACAACAAACTAGCTCCTCTGCTCTTCTAAATGTTTCTCTCCCTCTGTTGGCTCATCTCCTCACGATTACATCCACTAGCATCATCCTTCGCTCCACCTCCCACCACCAGCCCTTAGTGACTCTTATTTAAGAGCCTACCTTTATTTAAAGTTTCTACAACGTGTCTTATTTATGAAGGCATCAAGATTTTTTATGAATGGGAATTAACTTTCCATTTGTGTTTTATTCTTTGGAAACAAGTTTTCTCAGAAGAACAAACCATTCCTATGCCATTATCATCGTTAAAACACCATGTTTGTATTTGCATGGAAACCAATTTTATCCATTTTGTACACATTATATATTAACATTTCTAGTAATAAGAAATAAACTTTAAATATTTCTTGGTGAAAAGAAATACAGTTTTGAAAAGATGAAAAAAAAAAAAAAAAACAATAGGTAAGGAAGAAGTAAGGAGAGAATCCCAGGGAGAAAAGAAAAGGAGTAAAAAGACCTTGAAGGAGAGAGTTGGTAATGAACTATAACTGTGCTCGCTACTTAGAAGAGGATTTGTCACCTATCCTGTGTAGTTGGTAAACAACCAGATTTGATTTGTAATCTCTCAGCTTCCCTCCATCAGTTTAGTTTAACATAATATTGCCTATTAAGCAACTCTGTTCTTTTCTAGGCAAGAGAAGTTCACGCTGATCAATAAGAGACTGACTTGAACGTTGACATTTAGGAATATACATTAATATCTCTTCCTTAATGAGCATGCCTGAAGAGTCCAACAAAAGTTTCTGGTGCTCATGTATTTCACTTTCTAAAATGCATGCTCTTCTGTATTACCAGATTCTGAATATAGACTATACTTCCTAAGCTTCCAACAAATTGTACATGTCCTTAAGGAAAAAAAAAAAAAAAAGAACCGTACATTTCTCTAGATGTTAAGGAGAGAAGATCATGAGGCTTTCCTGACGCCATTAAGAACATTAATATGATGTATTGGTTATGAGCCTTCAAATGGAAATAAAAAGGTTGGTCCCTACAGTTGATAAAAAGAAAACAGAAGGCTGCCCGAAGAACTGTGTCCCCATCAGAAACATTAGGTGGTAAACTCAAATAACTTGCAGCAACCACAGCATTAACAAGACGTTGCTGCTCTACTCTAAACTTCCCTTCTATTATGATGAGTCTTGGAATCTTTACACTTAATTTCATTAGTCATTTTACTTTTAATTATACATAGGGTCTTGTCTGTGCATGAATGTGAGTTGCTGTAGAGGCTGGAAGAAGATACTGGGTATTTTACAGTTGGAAATACAAGTGATGTTGAAGTACCTAACATGGTGTGAGCAATCAAACTCTGACACTCTGGAATAGCATAATGTTAATTGCTGAGACATTGTCTGGTCTATCCCTACCCATACCTCTTTTCAAATAAAGTAAAAGATTTAAATTGTTTAGGGAATTTATTATATATGTGGTATAGATCCTAATTTGCTTTGCTTCAAATCCAGTGTTCTTTCTGTTTTACAACAAGGTTCTTAATCTCTCTCCTTCAGTCATTTTATTTCCATAGCAACATCTATGTCAACACAGCCCCAAATGCTTTGCAGTACTAAGAGAAGGACTGGTGGACCACTGTAGTAGGAGGCACCATTCACTCATTGCCAGGCAACAACTGATTTACCATTTTCCAGAGCAGTTTTCTCATCAACTCTAAAATAGAGATAACCATTTTGCACACTTATAAGTAAACTGCCTGCAGTGTGCTGTTGTAGGTACAGAACTAGGGCAGGAAAGATGCCTCAGAGGTCAATAGCACATAATGATTTTGAAGAGGACAAAGTTCAGTTCATACAACCTATGTCAAGTGGCTCAAAACCATCTGCATCTTTAGCTTCAAGTGATATGATATGTCTTATAGAATCCCTGAGCACGTATACATATGTGCCTATATCCAGATCTAGATGTACAAAAGCATATTTAATTTCAGATAAATATTGAAAATAGAAACAAAGTCAAAGAGCTGATTCAATTTACTGCCCATAATCTAAACATATAATGTCACTTGTTTATAAGCTGATGCATGAAAGAATCTTTCAAGAAAAGCCTGCTTCCATGAAGGTTTTCTTCTACTCCTGAATTCTTAACGACTCAGGTATTAGAGGTCAAATGATCCATTGTTAGGAACTCTGAACACAAGCACATCTTTTCAAAAGTATTTCTACAGAAAGGAAAAGCTTTACAAGTTTCTACTTACAGACTTTCGTCAAGCTTATGCAAAATTAAACCTTACGGTGTGCTTATTACACCTCAATTTCAAGAACTCCTATCTGGAAGGAAGGGGAATCAAAACAGATGTTGATATCTTTGTGCTCTATCTACAGATAGTTACACTCCACATGCAAATATCAGCAGGAGAAGGAAGATAAATAAAAATGCTTAAAACAGAAGTAAATACCAGGAGAGAAAGAATATGCATTGCACAATACATTTCGTGACAAAAAAAAAAAAAGGGTTTATTAATGTTAGGTCAATATTATTCTAATGCTCCTAATTTTTCCACAGATCACATGTGAATGCAAAAGAATAAAATAAAATACAGTTAATTAGAGACTAGACTTATATTTATTAGTAACTATATAGTAGAGCTGGTGATTGACCTTGCCTGTTCCTTGATTTATCTTTTATTTTAAAAGCGTGGAGTAGTTGATTTATTCATATGAACAAAATTCACTGAAAAAATGGGGTAATTCTATCCTTCTAAGTTTCATACTGAATTATTACAAGGTAATAATACCCATATCAGAACAGGTTTTACTGTAAGCAAATTTTAACATACAATCCATGTCTGGCAACAACTTTAATTTCAGAATTTGGGAGGTATATAAGAAACCAAATGTTTGGGAGATCAAGGTCAGCCTGGTCTACTTGAGACCTTGCTTGTCTTAAAACAAAACACAAATACTCAATAGACGTGAAGTTTTGTTTGGAGTTGGTGGTGCTTTATTATTATTATTATTATTATTATTATTATTACTATTATTATTATTATTTTATAAAAGCTCCATCACCTTCAAGTTCAGGTGATTAGCTTATGAAGCGGGATACACCAGCTTTGTCTTCAGCACGCTTCACATACTTGTATCTGTGGAGATTGGGTCTGTGAGTTAACAGCTCAAAGAATCATCTAGTTAAGCAATCCACCTGGTGGCATGCAGGAATGTCTCTGACACTTGGAGTATATGTCACAAATCTCCTTCAGGGTATACAAGTGACTATGTCTAAGGCAATTCAGAGGAAATTCAATCAAGATCTTTGTTAGAGTAAAAGCAAAGTGAAGTTAGACTAGACAAAGTACTACCCTCTGAGATGGAAATGAGCAGGCATTCATTAGAAGGCTGGGAAATGTGTCTTGAATCACCTTTCCACTGCTATAAAGAAATGCTTCATAAAATATTGAAGCATTAACCCAGCCAATTTTCCTAGACCAGGCAGTATCATGTAGAGTTGGAGTATCTACAGATTCATATTTCACAAGGGCTTCCAATGCTTTATAAACAGTCATTTGTTATTTATGGAGGCTACAAATCTCTTTTCTACTTTTAGAACCATTAGAAAATGCAAGACATCTCGGTATAGGCTGAGGCAGGTCCAGGTGTATACTGTCTGGTAGATTGCATCCTGAATTAGCTCTAAAGGGTCAGGCTTGTTCACTTACAAACATTTAGCTGTAGATCCTCTTTTGGCCCTGTTTGCATCAGAGTCCTTCCAAGGGACTAGTACAGAGGCAACCATAAATGTCCCTGCCTAGTCAGCAGGAACAAGGACACAAAGAGAGTTGCTTGGTTCAAATTTCAAGGTAGTACAATCTTTGGCAATGAAAACTTAACTTGAGTTTAATATATTTAAAATTATGGATCTTATAAGTAAATACATTTTATTGTATATTGTGAAAAAGAGATACTTTCCAAAATCTAGTAATTCTTAGGACTTCTAAAAATTTAATTATAGTAGCTTATATCATTTAGAAAGTTACAGATGCTAAAAATACTTATCAATTAATTTTGAAATGCTGCTTACAAATAACATAGAAGATATCATCCTAGGGTCCATTAGTTTGAATTTATCAAAATTTATTTTAGTGCAGTTACATGCAGTAAAAATGCTTGCCACCAAGTCTCATGACCAAAGTCAGTCTCAAGTAAAAACATGTAAGCAGAGAATGAATTCCTGAAGGTTGTCCTCTGACTCCATATGCCCTGAAGGCTCAGGCTTGTTAATTTACAAACACTTAGCTATAGATACTCTGCTGACCCTCTTTAGAATCAGAGTCCTTCTAAAAGATTGGTGCAGAAGCAACCACACGTTATCCCTGCGTTATCCCTGCCTAATTTGCATGTGTGCTCAAGTACACACATACAAACATACATAGATACATACTTACACACACACACAAACACACATGCATGCATGCACACACACACATACACGCACACATTCAGGCACAGATGCATTTAATAAATAAATAAATAACAAGGTAAATACACAAATAAATAAAACACAGGAAGTTCTTTTTGAGTGTTCTTAAACAGTCAAATACCATTGGGAAAGAGGAGGACACATATCATCCTTGGACACACCTTTTCTATGTGCATCTATAGGAGTATAAAATCATACTTTTCCCTGAACATAAAATGTAAAGATTGTAGGCATAATGTTTTTGTGCACTATGTAAATGTTATCATTATGTCATTCAAATGTTGATTTCTCTGCCCAGTTTTCTTGTTTCAATCTGGGCAACATAATGCCTGTCTCACATGTGTGTAAACAAAACTTACCGTCTGTTCTCTTCCTTGTCAATAAATGATCATCCAATGATCATCCAATGGCTGGGCAGAAGAGAGAATAAAGTGGAAGCTTCGACCAGACAGGGGTTGAGAGAGAGAGAGAGAGAGAGAGAGAGAGAGAGAGAGAGAGGTGGAGTTGAGGGAGGGACCCACAAAGGTAGATCAGAGAAACATCAGAAGAGAGCTGGACCAAAAAGAGGATGAAAAAATTATATAGGGGTATTGTCTGGAAGGAAAGCTGACTAACTAGCTTGGATATTTAAAATAGAGTAATAATTACTCAGTATTTGTCTCAAGTCAACTTTAATTATCTTAGTCTGTGTGTGGTTATTTGGGGAGTTAGCTGGTTAAGGAAATATTCCCTCCACACTAATTGTATGAATCAATATTAATCTAATAATCATTCGACAAAAGATTATTATCATTAATAATCCCAATGTACATTGGCTTTTGGAACTGAATTTACTATCTGAAATCTTACCTTCCTAAACTCTATGATGCCACAAATGAGGCTGAAAATTATGCACCTCATTGAATAACCAGACTTAGTCGTATTCTTCCGCAAGGAAGACATTCAGAAGAACCAAATTCTGTGTGTAAACTGGATACCTTTTATCTGCCCAGTGTTCCTGTGCTGTTACTCATCCAGTAACTCTTAGCTCCCAGATAACAATTATTTCTGCTTTCCCATACCATTACTCCACGTCACAACTTGGCTCCTTGTGTGCCCTGAAAGGAGCCAGCAGTAGCTAGGTAGAACTTCCAGTGTCCCTGGACCCTGTCGCAACCACTCATCATGTTTTTCCTACACCCAGCAGCATGAAACCATTTTGATTGTTAAGTCTGTGTTTCCTTCATTGTGATTAGGATTTTCTAATGCCATGGTAACTAAACCCTTGTTTTTACTGATCACTATCATGATACCTTCATGATGCCAATCAAACCAACAATTCTAATATTTTAATTGAAATGGTTCATACGTAAGAAAACACTCTGAAAATTAAGAAGGAGAAGATTTTATTGATACTTATGTAATTTGGAGGTAAAATCAAATTTGTTTTGATTCTGTACAAGGAATTAAACCTAAAGAATTAATACACATTGATAATATCTATGTTCCACTTGTCTTTATAAAGCTGATTTGAAGTCAGCGTGTGAGAGTGAATATTGAAGTCTGAGAAGCATAAAGTTAAATACTGGCTTCCATTACAAAATAAATAATTTAAATTAACCCAAAGTGATTCTCTCTTGCTGTGAAAATTTCAGAATTTTATTGCTTTAAATGTATTGTAGAAAAGCATTTCCTATTGACTGATATACTCTTTATTATGTGAACTATATAGAAACCCTTTTGACAACTAAATAAAAAAATAATCTAAGCTATAATTACTAAAAATAGCCACATGTTCTCAGGTTTTCAGACAATTATTTTCTTTTATACCTCTGAACATTTTTAGAAATTTTTTCTCAGAAAATAGAAAATACGAGTAAGTTTTTCAGGGACTGATATAAAATACATCCCAACAATAGTCAACGCAATTTCTTTCACAATATGATACAGATTTCCCCATAACAGAGAAAGACATAAAGCAGTCTCTACTTAGAGTTCATTTCCATCTGTGTGACTGCACTTAGTCCTAATCTACTTTCTCTCAGAATACTAAATTCTCATTGATATTTGGACCTCTGTTCATGTCTATTTTTAAAAGTCTGATTCCATGTTTGTAGCATAAATTCTGATTATTTCAAAGACCACTTTCCCTTTGCTTCAGATATCTGTGCACTTTGATAAGAAAATCCTGATACTCCTGTATTCAGCGTTAATGTTAAACATTTGGGTTTTTTTGCCTTTGCCAAATGATACAACCACGGTGGGAGGGAGGGGGTGTGCCATAAGCCTGAGGCAAGAACCACTGCCTCTGGGAACTCCTTTTATAGGTTCTGCTACCATTTTGAGGCTGGCTAGTCATTGCTCTGGCATGCTGGCACACTTGAGCATTGATCTGTGATGCTTTGTGCTAGGAGTGCTGCCTTCTGTGATGCTCTGTTTCAGAAACATCCCAGTCTAAGTCAGACTCATCATTGGTGAGAGATGGGAGCATGAGTTGAGGCCTTCCTTAAAATGACTAATTTGAGACCCCCACCTGTGTATTTTAGGGTGAATAAGTGTGTCTCATTTCAATGTAACTCCTAAGTGATTGTGAGCTCAGAAGAGCGACTTTTAGCCTTCTAGTATTTGTTGTTTCCCATGCAGACATGTCTCCAAACCTTAATGTGCCCAGTGTAAAGAACCACTGTGCTCCACCCATAGAGAAGACTAACACACTAAAGTAACCCACAAATGAAGACAATATCTGCACACACTCACTTTACTAGACATTTTTAGACTAACTGTGATTATTACCAAGTTTCCACCTTGTTTTTCTTCTCTCTCTCTCTCTCTCTCTCTCTCTCTCTCTCTCTCTCTCTGTGTTTTTTTTTTTTGTTGTTGTTTTGTTTTTTTCGAAACAGGGTTTCTCTGTGTAGTCCTGGAACTCACTCTGTAGACCAGGCTGGCCTCGAACTCAGAAATTCTCCTGCCTCTGCCTCCCAAGTGCTGGGATTAAAGGTGTGCATCACCATTGCCCGGCCAAGTTTCCACCTTCTAACAGCCTCAAGCGGAGAGGTCTGGTCCTTTCATATGGGTGCTTGGGATCTGAACTCAGATGTCTTCACTTATGCAGCATGTGTTTTACCTCCTGACCCTTTTCACAAACCATAAGAGAATGCATGTAAAAAAGACCAGAAGTCAACAGCACCGTTTCTGAAGGAATTGAGTGTGATGTAAGGGCCCTGATATCCTGAGTAAATGGCAAATTAAAGATCAAAACAGTGATAAGATATAGATTAGATATCATATACTGTATATCATAAATTGTACATCATATATCATATAAATAACTCTTCAATGGATATTCACAACAAAATTGCTAGATTACATGGAATTTTTAGTGGGAAAATAACTTTTTTTTTTTAATTTTGTAACTATTTTATCTGTCTATTTATTTAGTTTACTGCTCTCTATCATTTGACATAACAACAAATACATTTTCATCATTGTTGTTATTGGTATGTACATCAATGTGTTCTTCATCTTATTCTCTTTGATCTTAGCATATATTTAATATCAATTTTATTTCCAGAATGGAAGCCATTAGGTCAATGAAGTCTCTCCCCCACCTACCCAAAATGGAGTACAGGGGACAATGTCTTAAACAGAAGGACTTTGGCTGGGTAAGTAGAATTCTAAAGCTGAATTCTGTTGACTAAAACTGCAGATCTCCCAAGATTGGTCTCTGTTTACCAGGAACCACCCTCCATATTTGTACAGTTGTTAACTGCATTGGGTCAGGATACCAAGGTCCTGGTCAATCAATCTGTATGATCTGTGTGAGCTGAAAGAACAATCCCTGCTGCCATCTAAAATCTGCCTGCTGCTCTGCCATTTTGCTCTTCTCTCTGTCCCGTGGTAGATATCTTTGGCAGTTTGAGCCTTTATTTTTACTACAGAGTGCTCCAGTTTGGTGGTTTCCCCAAACTCTCACTGACAGAAGCTAAATGAAGATGTGACTTCTGTTCATTTACTGTTACATGCTAGATGGCCCCTAAATATTATCAATTTTATGATACGATTGTGTGAATCGAGTGTTCTTGTGGCTTTTGCTTGGCTGGAGGCAGTCTTTGCAAATAAATTACTAAAATCACTTTAAATTAATTACCATCATTTGCTTTTCCTGTGAGCTTTCTCATTATTGGGCCCAGAAGGAGAAAAATAGTATTAAGAAATGGCTAATTTTAATCTCATACCAACTATTTTTAGATATTATGAGGAAAATAGTATAGCATGTCTTGATTACTGATGAGAAGTAAAACTACAGAAGTCATCTAGTTTGTTCAAGAGAATGCAGCAAGTGTCATTTGGAGAGCATTATGGGAAGGGATGAGCCATAAGTAAGGTCTTTTTCCTGTACTAGTTGTGAGACTATGTCCTTATGTCAGAGCTGACAATGAAGAAGTAAGTTCAATGCTTGCAAAGCACTTAAGATCCTGAATAGTAGTCTTCCCTGGAAAAATACCAGAGTATAATATATTTTATACATCTTCTTAGTAAAGAAAAAACTGAATGCAGGCATTGTTTCTCCATCCACTAACCCACCGAACAGGAGTATGTAAATTAACATCCTCAAGATGGAATTTTTTAAGCTAAGTGTTCAAGACTGCTGTTGGTCTGTGTATGAATTAATGTAATCTCATCCCCCTTGTTTACAATAACTGTATTCGCTCCAAGGCAGTTCATATCTATTTCTATATTTACCAACTTTTGTCAATTCAGTAAGAAAAATATGTTCAATTGCTAAATGTTAATTCTCCTGGAAAGAGGATATAAGAAATTGAAAATTTTCCTTGCAGACTTGGTTCATTATTTAATTTCAAAAAGTACCTGATACCAATAGCCTTCTTAATTAGTGCATTTAATATTCCATTTATCACAACTCGATAATGGGTTTTTGCATGGTAGGTAGTTTATTAGTGATTATTCATTTCCCCATTGTTTCATCTGTAATTCATGGAGATACTAAACCACAAGTTATTTTAAACATATATTCAAATTATATAAAACAAGAAAATAGAACTATGAAACTTATCCAAAGTCTGATTGGAAGGAAGGGATCAGAGTTATGCTAGACTTCTAAATTAATTATTTGTTAGCACAAGATTTATTTTTCCTTTTCCAGTTAGGAGTGCTAAAACAAGAAATATTTATGTGTTAATAAATGGGAATGTTTTGTCTTGCTGCAATATAGTTTAAGGAATTTAATGCATCACTACTTGAATTTCTTGAAGTAATCAATTAATTGTGTGTGTGTTTGTGTGAGAAGAGGAAGGAATCATCTATAGATATTGGTTTTCAAAATCAAATGATGAACATGTTCATCTTGTCATGGAGATTACATTGGCTTGCATATTAATGATAAGAGTACAGAATATCTACAACTCAAGAAAATCCTAATAAATGATATTTACTGTAGTCTTCTGATGTTCATCAAATCTCTGTACTGTTCACTCTCCACAATAGCAATATTATACTTTTCTGATCTATTTCTCACTTTCAGCCCTCCCCTTCATCCACAATATACATGGCTCTATTATTTATTTATTTCTGAGTCTGTGTGTGTGTGTTTGTGTGTGTGTGTGTGAAGGTGTTTTTTTGTGTGTGTGCAGACCATATGGTTGTCATGAGACAAACTAAACTCAAGTATCATTTCTCATGTGACTTCCACTTTTGACTTTTTGATACAAATACTCAACTAAAATAAAACTAGATTGTCTAGATCAATCATAGGCTAGATAGGATGAATGTAATGAATATTCATGAACTTGTAAATATAAAGGACATACAGATGATACAAAGATAAATGAGGACATTTATATATTGAGATAACAATATTTGCAGTTATTATTTTTATATTATAAGCATCTGTAAACTACTTTATTATTTTTGTCTTTCATAAAAATAAATTGTGATTTTATTCCTCAAGTAAAGAAACTGTTTAATTTCAGTATTACAATAATTTTTGAAAGTTACTATATTACTTTAGAATGAAATGACTGTATTCTATATAAAAAAAAAAACTTGCTTCCAAAATGTGAAGAATTTCTATAATATGAATATATACCTCAGGATTTCAGTTACAGAATTTTAGACTTCTTTAAGATTGTATAGAGTAAGCTTAAGAAAATTACAATTTTGCTGATATTACATAAAAGACTTATAACACCATTTTCCCATGACATTTATATTGCTATTAATAAAAATAGTAGCATTGCTTTCTAGTACAACAGATTTATAATCAACTATACATCAACATACACAGAGCAAATTAAAAAGAAAGTAGGAAATCTAAAGTCTATCAATACGTTTGCAATAGTATAAATAATATTCAGTTGAGAAAAAGGTATAATAAAATTTATAAAAGATATTTGCAGTCATATATCTACTAAATGAGTTAAATAGGAAAAAAAACATTTCTTACATTAGAACCCCAGAACTTATGAATTCTCTGAAACACTTAAAAGCACATCAAAATGAGATATTTATTGATGTTGTAATTTTTTCCATTTCTGTACTTGTAGTGATACATAAAATTTAAGTGGGAAGTTTCCAAGAAAAAGTACAGTGAGAACAATGATCCAGGCTTGGAAGATGCCTGTCATGAGTGTGAGTATCCAGATATTTGCAAAAAGCCACTGGCATGTATTATCCTGTTATTGAGAAGTATAGAAGATACATATAGAAGCTATATATTATTATCATCAGTATTCTACCAAGGACTTTGAAAACTTTATTATGTGTGTATATACACAGTGATCTTCCTTATGATGTCAGAGCATTGCCTTTTCCTGCTATCCTCCACATACATGTCTTATAAATCCATTGATTTGTATACTGTGGTGAGCAAAAAGAAAAGGGGAACCATAAGTGTTGAAAATATGCTGAACATCATACTGCAACATCATACCCTTACTTGAATCTTATTCTTCTGTATTTGATTCATCAACATTACATTACAGCTCCTTCTTTTTTGCATTTAAATGACTTTAAGTTTTAAAGAGATGTATTTTATTTTTATTATTATTCTTGAATCTATATTTTACAGTCCAGTTGTTGACCCCCTCCCAGCCGGCCCTCTAACTGTTCCTCATCTAATAACTCCTCCCTCCTAACACAGTCTCCAAGACGATGTTCCCACCCTGCACCAACTACCCCCACCCCCACCTCACCAGACCTCCCCACTCCCTGGGGCATCAATTCTCTCGAATTGTATATTGTTGATAACTAGCATATTTTTAATGTTTTATAAACTTATTTTTATCTACTTTGCCATAGAGTTATGCTCCACTTACTGTAAATTAGACAAACATATCTATCTCTCTGTTTACCATTGTGTTTACTTAAAGACTACACTTTCTTAATTCTACAGACACTACATATAAGCCACACATGAAAAAAGCATATGGTAATTATAAATGATCTTATAAGAAATAGCAATACACAAACAGCTCAAGCAAAATTTAATGTTTTAGTTTACTCAAAACTCTGAACATTATCATTTCAACATGAACTAGATTCATAATAATTTCTAATGTATTTCATATATTTCACTGTTGTTAAGCTCAAATATTCATTAAGTATATTATATCTGAACTTACATGAAGAATGTTCTGCATGCCCAATAGCCACTTATGTTCAATTTTATCTTATTGGAACAGATCCTATCTACGGGATTCTTTTCACAATCAAGCATAATGTTCTTTAAAGGCAAAATTTCCTTCTGATATTTTACCAAGATTCTGTCACTAATTTATTGACTCTAGCATCATATATGTGCAGTTTATTCATGCTTAAGCAGTGAACAGATATTTAACCACCACCAGGTATTGTTTATGAACAGAAATGTTCATGTTGTTGTTGTTGTTGTTGTTGTTTAGAATGTACTTGCTCATCTTCTAGATTAACAGCATCATCTAGGTCATTGTCCTGTTCCTGATTGTGCTTGCTCAGACATCTGATTAGAACAGAACTTAGACAACTTGCCAAACTACTGGGACAACCTTATCCTGTAATAAGTTCTAGAATTAGCCTTATCTATATATTGTCTATCTATCTGTCTGTTTTTCTGTTTATTATCTGTCTTCTATCTATCTATCTATCTATCTATCTATCTATCTATCTATCTATTCATTTACCTATCATCTAACTATCTATCTATCTAGATGGTGTATCAGTTAAGTACACTGGCTGTTCTTCCAAAAGATTTAGATTCAAGTCCCTGTACTAACGTTTTTGCTAAAAGTCATCTATAACTCCTGTGCCTGAAGATTTGATGACTGTTTCTGGTCTTGGCAGTTGCTGAATACATATAGTATAAATTAAGTACCCATACTCATAAAAAAAAAAAATCCAAAAATCCCAAACAATTAAAATTTCAGTAGCAATTGATACATTTTTCTCTCATCCTTTTAGTAGAAATGAGCTTTATATATATGGCCTTTAGTACAATGAATTTTAAAGAACTCGTAGAGAAACATAAAACCAGTTGCTAAAGTAACTGTTGTACAATAGTATCTCTGCTATTATTTTTTCACCGTTTTCTTGTAAAACTTGTTGTGTCAGAATACTATAAGCATTTGGCATCTAAAATCATACTTCATTTGGTACTTTCATTTACTTGTATTTTCCAACTATTAAAAAATGTCAAACTATGCAACTTGCCATATTGATTATTGCTTGGGTCCCTGGCCAATCCTGTTCAGTTTTGATGTGAAGGCAGAACATGTTCTTTGATCCCAGATCTCTGAGCTCTATCTCAAAGCAGGTCACTGAGTTTCTACTAAGACAAAAGCCTTAGTACCCCCTAATCCAGAAAGGAAATAATGTTTTGTAAACTAAAGGTACTCATCTGAAAGTGAACTTACACAGGGAAACCAACTAAGTTAGACCTAATCTTTGAAAAGTCTCTCTCATGCATTTGTTTATTGTAAGTTCTTTTCTAGGATTCATTTTTATTATTCTTGATTTTGTGTGTGTGTGTGTGTGTGTGTGTGTGTGTGTGCATATGTATGTGTGTTGGGGAGAGGTATATGCATCAAAGGTGTCCAGGAGGCCCAAGGCATTTGAACCCTTAAAGTTGTAATTATACTGAGTATGAGCAAATTGATTTGAGTATTTGGAAAAGAACCTGGGTTCTACAAGAGCAGTAAGTGTTCTTATGTAAGCCGGGCCGTGGTGGCGGACGCCTTTAATCCCAGCACTTGGGAGGCAGAGACAGGGGGATTTCTGAGTTTGAGGCCAGCCTGGTCTACAGAGTGAATTCCAGGACAGCCAGGGCTATACAGAGAAACCCTGTCTCGAACAACCGGAAAAAAAAAAAGTGTTCATATGAGCTGGGTTATCTCTCCAGTCATCCCTTAAGTTCTTACATTTAAATTAAATAAACTTTATTTAACTGACAATGTCCACACAATAATCACTCTGTGACTAAAATTTATAGACCATTTTGCCCTTGCTTGGTTTTCCATTTTAGCTACATACTTTTATATACACACAAGAATATTAGGGAAATCTGTATTATTCTTATATTTGGTCTTTGAAAGGTAAGTTTATTGTGACAAATTATTATACTCCTTTTTCAAGCCCTTGATTTGAGTGAATGTTATCATTTGAACATTATGAACTATGGATGGTTCTTTAAGGTTTATTCTGATATCTGATTCACTGTCTTGTCATATTTTTAAAAATGATAATAAAAAGGTCTCACTTAAGCAAATTAGTACACTTGCACTGCATCACACAAATATGAGCATACCTCACAGTTGCCCTGTGCTTGGAATAGACTGTGATCTCTTAGCTTATGTTTTTAATTGTTCTTGTATTATTTCCCTTGTTTATATTTTATAGGCTCAGATTTTCAGCTGTTAAGATTATATCACTACTATGTACTTTTGGTTTCTAAGTGTGAGTAATTTTATATGTAACAATTTAAAACTGTTTTATACTATTAACTGCTGTTCAGCCCTAGGCCTCATTATTGGTAAAGTCATGTAGACTTCAAGACCTGTCAAAAGCATTAAAAATCTTACTGTTATTTGGTCTCCTGGCTTCTGTTATATCTCTGAGCACTGCTGCTAACACTGGTGTAGATTACTTTAGTATAAAGAAACAAGGGACTTTTGATAGTCATCCTGTGGCCTTCATTCTTAATTATCTCACTTTCAAAATGTCATATATAAAACCACACTGGGTTAGAACGATTTACAGGTTTATACGAGCCAAGAACGTCTTCTTCAATACCACTGATGATTTTTTTTTTCTCTCAGAGACTTGTCTTTCTGAGTCTTCGGTCTAATCTTTCTCAGATCTAGACTGAACTGTAGACATAGGAGACAACAGAAAAAAGCTTCAACTGATAGACAGTGATCTATCACCAGTACAAACTTACATTTACTTCAACTATGAACATCTCTAGAACAGAGAACTAAACTATTTTAAATGAAGAGCCAAAGCTCTCTTGGAATACTATAGCCTTTTAAAATAGGCTATTACCTTCCTCCCTGTGTGATTTAACACTTGTGACTGGAACTCTAAAATGGCTTAGTAAAATTACTTGCAAGGATGTCTACAACAAATCTAATTCTAGTGAAATCTATGTTTATCCTTCATGAATTCTCGAATCTTCCCCTAACCTACGTTCAAACTGTAAAAGGAAACTTAGTTTTTCTTTTGTTTTGTTGCTGTTGTTGTCGCTGCAGGTGTAGCCACATATCCAAACATAAATAGGCAGCACAAAATGTATTTACTGTTTTATTTATTTTTTAATAAGGACACCAAATTTGTTGGGTGCAGTAGAGAGAGGTGATCTAGGAAGATTAGGAGTTGATTAAAGTATTGCTCATGAAATTCTCAAGGAATTAACCAAATATTAAAATAATATCCATTTCAACATGCTCACTCAGTGATTATATCTCCTATCTACCTCACTTTAGTTTCCTAAATTCAACTCAAAAATTACTTTCAAAACTCTATGTAGACCTGCAGACCTATACAAGATTATTTCTGAACTGACTGTTTTCATCTGTATGCCTTTCACTAGTCTGCTTGTACCCAGACTATTTAACACTTCAGATGAGTTGCATGAATGATGTCTTCTTGATGAAGAGATCTGGAGATGAAACTCAGCCCCAGAGACCAATATCTGATATCTGATTCACTCTCTTGTCATATTATTAAAAAATGACAAGATGGAAAGAAAGATACATACCTGTGTCTGTGTCCTGTTAGCTTTAAGTAACTAGTGATTCTTCCTCCTAACCCATTTCTTTGTGTCTTCTCTTCTACCTTGCTTTCGCACACAATCAATACTTTGTTTAAATTTTACATAGCCAAAAGGCTAGGAATGTTACAAAACCAGTCCTCTCCTTAAGTTAGTGGTCACTCTAAAAATACTAGAACTTACAAACTGAAGAGTTCATTAGTATCAGAGCCTTGTGGAACGTTCTCTAGGACAGAGTCAAAAAGTTGCCACCATTATGACTTGACAGCCCTTACATAATGGTACCTGTCGCTTTCATGATCTTTGTTATATAGACTATGTTTCTTAAATCACATAACAGGAAATTCCACAACACCACCAACTATTGATGCTTTATTGGTTTTTGGAAATGCTTGGGAGATATTCTCAACTTCTCTGAAAGTTTCAGAACATAACTGAAAGTTTCCTCTGGCATTACCCTGCATCCCTCTCATGTCAGCCATTATTACTTTTTCTTGATAGCCTTTTATTTTTATTTTATTTATTTTATTTTTTACTTTTAATGCATCTTCTCTACAGATTTTGAGAGGAAACCCATCTTCCTTTTGAACCCCCTTTATATGCCTTTTGGGTGCATGGATATGTATATCTGTATGTATACATATGCATGTGTACACATTTGTGTGTGTACTTTCATGCACACACATTACTATTTTCTTTCTAATGTTTTCACTCCTCATGGCCAGATCTTGCCATAGTAAATAATTTTAATTTTTCTGAAACATCATTGTTGCAAGCAATTATGTGTCAGCTCCCTTTACAAGACCCATGACTGATGTTTTTATTCCTTTCTTTATATATCTAACAAGTTGAAAATAATGGTTATATCTCACTGTAATGTAAATAAAGCTTATCCCAATTTTGCAAAATTTTAATTTGTTTAATACATGCATTTAAAATATGTCTTGTATAAAAGACTACAAGAGCTGTAAATAAAATTATGCTTAAGCATTCTTAAAACTACAGTGATTACTAGAAATAAATGACTGGGTTTTTCATTTCCCAGTGTGGGTGACTATGCATTCTTCTGTGGATAGAAGATAGACATCCAGAAGAGAAATATCCCAGCAAACTTCAGGAAGCTCTGTTGGATGAAGAAAAACTGTTTACAGTTGTTTATATGTGTTAGTTGCTAAGATATGACTGATCCAAATGGAAGAAGGTGGTGATCTTGTGTTCCTTGGAGCTGTTAGATAAGCAAACACACTCAAGCATAAAATAGTTAAATTATAAAAGTTCTTATTCATGGTGTTATTTGTATGATACAATAGATACCTCACAGGGAATACTATGTCTGTTGATGGCAAAGTTCTCAGCACAATGAAATATGTGAAAACTAAAGATGTAGAGAGTTTTCCAGTGTGTGAAGAAGTAGATCATTGTCTAGAGAAAAAATAAAACTAGGAATGTGTAAGCACCAGAAAATGACATTTCTACTGAACTAAGTTCTGGTTTTTTCTTTCTTTCTTTTTTTATTTTGAGAAATGATGTGTATGCTGTATAGAACAATACCGTAGATTATGACAGATATTGAATTTACATTTTATCCTGCAGGCAATGGAAAATCATTAAATATTTTACTAGAAGACAGAAATGAGCAATTAGAATAATTATCATGTTAGAACAATGATAAAAATATTCTTGCTGAAATAATTATTCCAAAGATGGTTCTGTACTAAAGAGAAGGGAGTGTGAAGAAGGGAAGACAGTTAGGATGTTAGTGCACTAGTTGGTTGCTTGCTAAAATGGTAGATATTGTCTCATAGTTTACAAGATGAAAATCGCATATCACAGTATGGGCAAATCCAGAGAGCTGTCCCTGATTTCTCTCTTCTGACAATCTTAGTGTTGCTGGCTGAGCTTGTGTTTTGCCAAGACTGAGTGGCATCTGCAATTCTGCTTCCCAGCTTTGAGGATTATGGTCCTCACTTCTTTTAAAAAAACAAATTTTCCTATTCTGGAGTAACATGCTGTTATGGTTTCAGGATTTTACATGTGTAAGTGAAATCTGTCTTTCAGTGTGACGATTTTAATGATATAAATCTTACAGCTATGAACTCAGTATCATTTATTTCTTTTAATACTTCTTGCATAATCTCACATCAAAAATTTCTAGTTATTGCTTTCTCGGGCCTTATTGAAATCCCACTCGTCAATCATTGCATACAATGGCCACTTAATTTCCCTCTGGCTCATAGGTCTTAAGTTTCTGTAATTAACATGTAGGCAAATGACTTGTGTTTTAGCCCACATGGCTCTACCTACTGAAAAAGATTTGTTTCAGTTGCAGTCCTTCAAGTATGAGATTCAGAATTCTTTCTCAAAAATACTGTTCCTTTCAGTTCAACTAGGATATGATCTATGTTCAATGTATTTACACTATTTTCTTCTGTGTTTTATTTGTATACTTTAATTAACTATGGTTTATATACTTGCTTCAGACTGCACTAAACTTCACAGAAAGAGGGGCTCTGTAGATATAATTATGCTAACCTTAATAAATCGTCATGAAAATAACTGATGTTCTTCAAAAACAGGGAAACTTTGCTCTCATACATTTCATCCTGACTGGTTTCTCCTCTTGCACTCCTCTAAGTTGCTGCCCATATCATCTCTCTCCCAATATTTTATGTTAAGTTTTAAGCACAAAAACCAGGGTTCTAGAAGCCCAGAATAGACTCTCCACCCATTCTTAATGGTGAAAAAACAGAGAAAGGGAGTTATTTTGCATAGTCACATTGGGAAGAGAAATACATAAATTGATTTAGAAACTTCAAGTCAATATTGAAGGTACTACCATGCATTTAATCTCTGAATATCTATTTAGAGCTATATTGTAGAACTGGAACAAGATTCAAGCAAGCAGTATGCATAATTAAGTAGCCCATGTCAAACTGTGATCTGGTTTGTAATTGCTTACGTTCTTGTTCCAAGAGGTTCCCATAAAAAATCCTGTGTCCTCAGAATTCATTCTTTCAGATACCTTGTCTAGTTCTCAGGAGACACTATTTCTTCTCAGGTCCAGCACCATCACAGTGGATTATTGACATAATTAGTTTACAGGTTTATGAGGATGTATCTGGATCTTTCAAGATGAATTAAGCTGTAGGACAATGACTTACTTATTTGCCTTTAACCTGCAAAAAATTTTGGGATAGGTGATCCAGACAGTCCTTAAGTGATTACCATGCTGACCTACAGAGGTTATCATGTTAACTTCCATGGTGAAAGGAAAGGTTTAGCCTGACAGAGAAAGCTTTCATCTTTCCCTCAGTCACCCACGACCGAAGTGAAAAGTCAACATATTGTCAAAAAGCCATCTTCTAAATAACCTTTTCAAGTTCAATGAATGCCTAAAAATACTGTTCTATTTAAAAATAGAATTGGCTATTCTAAGCTGAGGATAATTGTATCCGTGTGACAGTTTAATTGTTGAACAGATTATTGATTTAGGGATGTTTCCTGTTTTCCACCACCTTCTATTATCTGTGGGATTCACTGGAATAAGTTTAATCTTTTATAGCACAATCAACTCTTGAATGTTTTACCCATATATAGCTTCCTTGTAGCTGGTCAAATCAGTCAAGTGTTTTGTATTCAAGAATAAATAAGATAGTGCTAAAATATCCAAAACCAAATTACATTTGGTATAGAATACTTACCATAGGTGATATATGCTCTCTGAAACTAAAACAAAGCATAGTTCTTATCACTGAATAAAAACTCTAATAGTTCTCAAACGATATAGCCTTACTGTTCTATTCAAGCAAAATAGCCATTTTATATTGGTAGGAATGTCAAATAAAACTAGAATTTAATGTTTCTGAAGTGAAATCAGTTTATTTTACATAAACAATACATTCTTGACCTGAACTATTTTCTTATATGTGGCTTTCCATAGAAGATATGAGCCAAAAGGGGAAAAAATATTGCCAAACTATTGAGATTGAATTAGTAAACACAACTATTTCATAGTTCTATTGTGATGACAACAGAGAAAACAGATCTGAGATTGTTATTAAATGCTTTATTATGTATTCTTCACTAGATCACAAAGGTTTTTACACATACCATGGATAGAGTTAGCTTTATAATAACATACATTCAGAATAGCCAGGGACAATTGGAAATATAATGCTGATTAACCTGCTGCCGTGCTCTCTACCTCGGGAAATTCTATCTGAGCACTTTTTAACACCCTCTCTTTGTGAGAGAAATCTCAAAAGATGGATTCCCATGAGAATATGACATCTAAGATGTCATCAGAGTGAATCCTTTCTGTAATGCTTTGCATGGGACCATATCACAGAAAGCTTTACACCTTATTCTTTTTAGATTCACTAAATTTATTTTTAAAAAATCATAAAATGTTTCTAACTAAAGAGTATTACATTCTGCACACTGCTCTGAAAAAATGCCAGGGAAATGTGGACAATTAATTTCTTCCCTGCCCCACACCCTTCCCCCAATGTTACAGTGACCACAAAGCAAAAGCAAAGTGTTCCCAATAATTACACAGGGGGACTTTTTTTTTAAACTACCAACAATGAACAAAAAATAAAAGTCACTAACTCTGCTGTTGTTTCAAAATTTCAATGTTAGTTTTTTAATGCCCTTCCCTAACCCTGTTTGTAAAGAACTAAAATATTGCATTTGGTGAACAGCAAAGAATTCACTGTACCTCGAACACCTATGAAGCTGAACACCTATGAAGCAGAAGAATGTTAGCTTATTTAACAGAAGCAGATTTAAAAAAAAAAATGTAGGACTCCTTCAGTTCTTCACTAGTCTTAGAAAATCTTTCCAGAATATTGCTCCACACTTTAAAAAAAATACATTCATCAATGTTTCATCAATTTTGATTTATTGCTCCAGATTCAGGATGTATTTGATTAATCCACTGACCACCTTCGTCAATAATATACCTTCTTAAGCATAATAGTTCATTCCTCTTATCTGAATCAAAACCAAGTGACATTAAATGGTATATTTCAATAATGTGTGTGTGTGTATGTGTGATGCATGTGTACGTGAGCATGAACTTGAGACAAAACATTGCTACATATTAAAGTAAGAATTATTTGATGGAGAAACATTTACTCACTGATTAGGGAAGCATTCAAAGCATTATATCTGGAAACATGTGCTATGTGCAGCCAAAGTATACACTGTTAGAAGCATCCCATGAATAAGGTTGATTTGAGATTTCTGAAATGGTTTGAATTCACATTTAAAATTAACCTTTGCATTTGAATTTTGATGAGCTACTGAACTCTTCAACAAATGTTAACATGATGTGCTTCATGCATATCAAAAATATCCCAAGAGTCAAACGGAGAAATGAGTGACAGATTTAGAAAGGTTCTGGGAGAGATTGGGAAAGCAGGAGGTGAATGTCAGGAAATGCTGGCTAACCATTTCACCCTCGGTGAAAGACATATGTTGGGGAATAACTATTTCCTTGAGGCATAACATGACAATATACTTGATCATGATATAGAAATTGCTGTTAAGTGTGCACAGTGCCTTGGTCCTGGAACCATGCAATGCATTAAGCAAAGGATATGGTGATATAGTAACAGTAAAGGGGCTAGTAACATTCTTTTACAAAAGAGAAGGGGAATATGATCCTTCTTTCTAGCTGTCCGTTTCCTTGTGCTTCTCAAAGCATGTGGTGCCAAAGGGAAAGTTTAGAGTAAAACCTTTTAAATACTTCCCAACTATGAAATTTTATCACCTGAAAAAATTAATACAACCCAGGTATGCAAATATATAAAATAACTTTATATATCAAGCATTGATTGACAAAATGGCATGAAGAGATGTATGTTAAAACAATTCCCTTGCATATGTATAATAACACAATTTTTCAAAATGAAAAACAATTTTTTGTGCTAATGAGATACATATCCTTATTTCTTCTATATAAATAATTAAAAGATAGCTAAGCGTTTGATACTGAAGGACTTAGAGCATTAAATATTTTTCAGAGGTGATTGGTATTCTAATTTTATAATCAATCATCCATATCAAGGAAGTTACTAGGTATAAATATGTATTACAAAATGGCAGAATTGGTGGATCATCTTGTGGGTATATACCCAGGAGTGATATAGCTGGGTCTTGAGGAAGAACTATTGCCAGTTTTCCGACAAACCCATAAATTGATTTCCAAAGTGGTTTTACAATTTTGCACTCCCATCAACAATGGAGGAGTGTTCCCCATGCTCCATTAGCCGTTCTGACTGGTGTAAGATGGAATCTCAGAGTTGTTTTGATTTGCATTTCTCTGGTGGCTAAGGACTTTGAACATCTCTTTAAGTGCTTCTCAGACATTCTTGTTGAGAATTTTCCGTTTAGTTCTGTGCCCCAGTTTGAATTGGGTGATTTGGGTTGTTGGTATTTAACTTCTTGAGTTCTTTATAAATTTTTGACATTAGCCCTCTGTCAAATGTATGATTGGTGAAGATCCTTCCCCAATCTGTAGGCTGCCTTTTGTCCTATTGATAGTGACTATTGCTTTACAGAAGCTTTTCAGTATTGTGAGGTCCTATTAATCAATTGTTGATCTAGAACCTGAGCCATTGGTATTCTGGTCAGGAAATTGTCTCCTGTACCAATGTGTTTAATGTTATTTCCTACTTTTTCTTCTATGAGATTTAGTCTATCCTGTTTTATGTTGATGTCCATGATCCACTTGGAGTTGAGTATTGTGCAGGGTGATAAATATGGATCTATTTTCATTCCTTTACATGTACATATCCAGTTGGACCAGCACCACTTGTGGATACTTTCTTTTTTTCCTTTGTACAGTTTTGACTACAAGAAATAGAGGGAAAGGGAATGGAGCAGAGACTGAGGGACTAGCCAACTAATAACCAGCCCAACTTGAGAGCCATCCCATTGGCAAGCATTAATCCCTGACAGTATTAATGATACTCTGTTATGCTTATAGACAGGAGTCTAGCATGTTTGTCCTCTAAGACCCTGGAGCTGTCTCAGACAGATGCTAACACCCATAACTAAACAAAGGATGGAGCTTAGAGACTCTTATAGAAAAACAAAAGGATGAATTGTAGCCTCTAAGGGGATAGGAATTCCACAGCAAGACCAACAAAGTTAACTAACCTGGACCCTTGGAGCTCTCAGAGACTAAACCACCAACCAAAGAACATACAGGTGCTAGACCTAAGCCTCCCTACACATATGTAGCAGACATGAAGGTTGGTCTTCATGTAGGTCCCGAACTACTAGAATGGTGGCTATACTAAAAGCTATTGCTTATAAGTAGAATATGTTCTTCTAGCAGTGTGGCCTTGTCTGGCCTCAGTGGGAGAAGATATGCTTAGCTTCATAGAGACTTGATATGCAATGGTGGGAATTTGTTCATGGAGCCCTCACTTGCTCAGAGGAGAGCTAGAGGGAAACTGAAGGAAATGATTGTGTGGGGGGCATCAGGAAGGGGGCAGTGAGCCAGATGTAAAGTGAATGAGTATAAAAAAAATCAATTAATTAATACACAAGTTAATTAATTAATTAATTAATTACAATGGCAGAGATAAGTAGAGAACCAATTTAGAAATTGTTCCCCAGTATCAAGGCAAAATTAGTTGCACAACTTTTTGTTAAATTCAAATTATTAACTCAAAACAATATTTTAAGTCAAATATTCTTATGAAAAACATCTAAATATATACTACTCTGAGGGCTCCAGTACAATGATAGAACACATTTAACATAGACCACGCCCCAAGTGTAATCATCATACAATCAGAAAACAAATTCAAACTTATACTTATTTGCTACTTAAATATCAATGAGTGATAATAAGAAAATATCATTATTTCTTTTTCATAATTATTACGTTCCTTTAAGAGCAGATAACTTTGCATAAACAGTCAAACACTATGAGTCTCAGCTTAGTGCAGACACTGAGGGGGCTCAAGAAGAGAATGTTTCTAGTTATCTCCACCTGGCACAAATAAATCAGAATCGAATCAGTAGGATAGATTAGAGGTCTGATAGGGTCCACAGAAATTAGACAACTTCCCACCCCCAACTAAGGATCTATTTCAAGGTGATAGCCCCTGGGAACGGAAAAATTAATTTTCTCCAGTGGTGTAACCCTGGGCATAATAACCACATCATTTAAAGGCAAGATACAATCCAAGAGAAGATGGATAATACAAAATGAACTCTATTGTATTTTATAGACATTTTGTCTAACATAGTTTTAATTACACATTGTATTTTTGTCTTACACTTTTGTCTTACTTTTATTTGTATATTATGGTTTCTGGGTTTTCTTTTTTAATGGCATGAGTGGTGTGTGTGTGTGTGTGTGTGTGTGTGTGTGTGTGTGTGTTTCCTATGCATTTTATTTCTTTTCTTCCACTTTAAATTTTTTGGTCGGTCTTTTTGCATACTACAAGGACCTGTACTCCATTATTTTCATATAGGCCTTATTTGTAATAGCGAAGAGCTGGAAACAACACAGAAGTCCCTCAGTTGTGGGATGGATACAGAAAATATGGTTCATTCACACAATGGAATACTAGTCAGCTAATAAAACAGAGGACTTCATAAATTTTGTAGTCTTAGAACTAGAAAATATCATCCAGAGTGAGTTAGTCCAGACCCAATAGGATATGCATGGCATATACTCACTGATAAGTGGATATTAGCCAAAAAGCCAGAAAACCTAGCATACAGCCTGCAGACCATAAGAAGTATAACAAGCAGAAAGGACCAAGTGAGGATACTTCAATCCCACTTAGAAGGGGGAAGAAAATAATCATGGGAGGCAGAGGGAGAGAGGGACTAGGGAGGGGGAGGAGAAAGGGAGGAGAAAGGGGGAACAACAGGATCAGGTATGAATAATTCTTGATGGGTAAAATTCCTTTTGATTAAAATACTTGTTTATTTTATGAATTTCAAGCAACATTTCATTTTATTACTTTCCTTGATTTTAGTGATTTTAGTAACAGCTCAGAGGAAAATGGATAGAAATAAAATGATATTAATGACTTAGCAAATATTGACAGTAAAATTAACACAAGACAAAAAATAAAATATTGATTTTTCTATTATTATTAGCTCAGTATGAATGTTAAATCAATTATAGAAAAATAAAGAATTAAGATTATTTTATTGCATTATCATGCAACAAATATGAACATATCAATTCTGACATAAAATGGACAAAAAGATTAGTAACTGTGGAAAGGCAAAGGCTAAATATGTGCCATTGCTGTCAAGAACCACTGTTTCAGGAAACTAATCCTTTCTGCATGTCAACCTTTAGAAATATTATGAAAAGAAAATGAGAGAGTTGGTATAATCAGAAACCATGAGAACTCTCTGAATGAGTGAGTGAAAAACGATGGCTCACTTAATCATTGCACGATTCTGTTACTATAGAATTAAGAAATGCCAAAGTGGGACATCAAGAGGAGGGATGGGGTTGCCATCTCACAGTCAAATACTATGACTTTGAATTTTTCCTGTTTCAAACAACTGAAGGGACAGAAATGGAGAAGAGTCTAAGGGAAAAGAGGTACAGTGAAAGACCCAAATCAAGATCCAGTTCAAGGGGAGACATGACACTATTACTGATGCTATGGTGTGCTCACAAAAAGGCTTATCATAACTGCCCTCAGAAAGACCCAACAATCAGCTTGTAAGAGTCAGATGCAGATATTTACACTGAACCAATGGACAGAAGCTGCTTACTCCTGTGGTTGAATTAGGGAAAAGCAGGAAGAAGCTGAGGAGGACAACCCCACAGGAAGACCAGCAATCTCAACTAACCTGGACCCCCAAGATCTCCCAGACACTGAACCACAAACCAGGGAGCACACACCAGCTGATATGAGCCCTCCAACACATATACAGCAGAGGACTGCCGGGTCTGTGTTCAATCAGAAATGATGCACCTAACCCTCAAGAGACTGGAGGTGGTCCTAGAGAGTGAGAAGGTCTGGTAGGGTGGGGGTTGGGGTGGGGAGATCCTTGGGGAGTCACGGGTTTGGGAGAGAGGAGGGACAAGATGTGGAATAGTCAGAGGGTGGACGAGGAGGGGGATAAAATCTGGACTGTAAAAAAAGATTAAATAAAAATATCTTAAACAAAGAAAGAAATGCCGCCTATTTAAGCTTCATGGAATTTACATATCTCTATTATTTTCTTAAAAAATAAATGACCCTATCACAACATTTTTGAATTCACAATTGGGGCTGGAAAGAGAGCTCAGTTGTTAAGAGCACTGACTGCTCTTCCAGAGGTCCTGAGTTCAATTCCCAGCAACCACATAGTGGCTCACAACCATCTGTAATGTGTTTTGATGCCCTCTTCTGGTGTGTCTGAAGACAGCAACAGTGCACTCATATATAAAACAAATAAATAAAAATCTTAAATTCACAATCATTAAAAAAACACGAAATGTAGCACTTGAGTATAAGTTCTATAAGTTTAAATAAAAAACATTAAATCTTTCAGAGATTAGTAAGTTTAAAATATACTGTACAATTGAATAAAACTATTTTATATAGAGAGGTTCAAGCCTGTTCTGCTTTGAACTTACCAACTGTCCTGCAGTAAAAGATTAAATGCAGATCAATTGTCTTTATAGTCTACATTTTGTTTATCTATTAATCTGTCAATATCTGCTTAGGTGGAACTTACATCTAGTCTATTGTGAAAATGGTACAATTAGAGAAGAGATTACATCTCTTGAAATTTCTGATTTAATTGGTTTGCATAGACCTCCAGAGGTAGGATAAACTTACTTATTATACATGAAGTATAAAATCAATTTAAAATAATACTCATGATTTTTAAAATATTTTAAATAGGCTTTATTGAGAAGTATAGTTAGTAATTTCCCTTCTAAGGCAGATCAGTCATTTGTCATTTTATGAACACTGCAAGAATGTTCTTCCTTTCCTGACTACTGTGGTCTATTTGTAATATTGTAACAGATTTGAATTTATAACATACTGCAGTTTTAATTTCCTATTCCACAGTATGATATTGAGAATCATTAAATGTATTTGAGATACATATGTATTTCTGAACAGGTGTATGCTCAAGCAGACTCTAACACCATTTTAGCTATCATTTTTGGGTAACATTTTATTTAGTTTTGTTTGCTTGGTTTTGTTTTTTTCTGTTGTTTTTTTTTTTTTATAATTGAGGAGTAATTTTTTTTTGCATCAAACACTAACCTCTTATCAAACAAATGATCTTCAACAGTTTTCTCTCCATCTATAGATTCACTTCTTTTTAAAATATTTTTTGATTGTTTTAATCACTGTAGAAAATATTTTTTTCAAGTGAGAGAGCCAACTAACTCCTTTTATTTCTTTTGCCTCGTATAGACCTGTATTCAAGAGATAACCACCAAGGCCAATGTCATGAAGAACTTTTTGTTTGTTATATCCTAAAAGCCTTACATTTTCAAATAGATCTTGTATTTAATTTCTTTAGTGTGAATTTACTTTTGTCTATATGTGAGTTAAGAATGAATTTTATCCTTTTTTGTGGATAGTATTTTGTTACAATATTATGCTAACAGTACTCTGTTTTATTTTTTCATTCTCTATAAAAATGTGTAATATCAATTGACATTATATGTGAGTAAATTGTTATGGTATCTTTGCTCCATTAATTTTCATTCTGGCTTTAAATTAAGTATCATGTATACATATTCAAGCATGCATATATATGTATGCACACATGCATATATATGATGTAACTGTATTATAACTCAGTTATAAAAATGATAAACAAATAGGTAGTGTTTCTTAAAAGGGGGGATGCCACCATCAACAGTTGAGTACCATAATGTATACATTATTATTTCCAATACATTATTCATACTCATAACTTTTACATAAAACATTACATATCTGGATGTAGAATCTTTTGAAATCAGCAATGCTTATGATGCCTCAAAGTTTGCTCTTCTTAGGATTTGGTTGTTTAAACACTGTTTTTATGGTTGGTGGACCTTTTACACTTTAGTTTCTGTTAAGTTATTGTCATAATTATGTTACATATAGCATGAAATGGATCACTTTGGGTAGTATTTATAGTTTGTCTATGTATTTTTATGGAATGCTCATATGTACATGATTGTGTTTACACTTGTTACAGGTTTGTGGAGACCAACTGACATGCTTGGGTCATTCCTTAGATGCTGTGCACTTGAGACAGAGCCTGACATTGTCCTGGTACTTTTCAATTTCTATAAGTTGGCTAGCCCAGAAAGCAAGTGTGCAAAATAGCTCATTGAGTATTTTCATCAATTTGACATGAGCTGAAGTCCTCTGGATATAAGAAGCCTCAATTGAGGAGCTTCCTACATCAAATTGGCATGTAATCAAGTCCATGTGGGTTGATTTTGATTAATGATTGATATGAAGAATCTTGAAGACTGTGGCTAAGCCAAATCTGTGAAGGAGATCTGTGGGTTATAAGAAAGCAGGCTGAATAACCATGAAGAATAACCCAGTGAGCAGCATTCCTTCCTGGTCTCTTAATTCCTACCTTCAGGTTCTTTCTCTGAGTTACTGCTTTGATTTCCATCAGTAATGGACTGTGAGCAGAGCATACAAGTCAACTCTCCAAGCTGTTTTTTGGTCATGACCCATATCACAACAATTAAAAGCAAACTAGGATAGCCTCAAAGCTTTGGCTTTACTACATGGTTGAGGATTAAATTCAGGCTCCTACCACAAACACTTTACATAGATATATTATATTTGAGTGTGTCTGTGTGTGTGTGTGTGTGTGTGTGTGTGTGTGCATGCGCATGCAGCCATTAACTGATGTCACATCATACTGTGGTAATTGATTTTCAGCCTTAACAATAGCGCTGCTATGTTTGCCCTTTTTATGGTTCTGAGTGATGACATTCACTTTTCCTAACATAGAACTATTCTCTATTCTCTTGACAGCTATCGAATTGTAGCAGATATTTCTATCACTTTAAAAGTAGGAAAAACACTGGATTTTACTCATTTCTTGACAGCTTTGCTCACTTTGGATGGCCTTCTGAAAGCACTTTCTAGAAAAGGAAGAAAGGAGCCCTCATGGTTTAACAGGGTTGGAGAAAAAACAATGGGGCTCATAGTAATCATTACCATATAACTAGGTATGGATAATCCAACAGTCAGTGATGTCCTACTTTATTGTGTATTCATTTTCTCAAGTTGGGGAATACATATAGGCAAAGTTAAAATGAGGCTCTATGGATGATAAAATGGCTGATCCTGTTTTTTTTCCTGGTGGGTGAGACATTTGATGATTTTATCCAAGCTGATCTAATTACCTCAACTTATTAAACACTCTGCCTTAGAAGAAAAAAAATATTCTAATGCTTTAACACATATTTAAAAGGATGTTTATATATGATAGCATGAAAAGATTTTGGTTATCATTACTTGTGTATGTAGAATTTTCTGACAGTCTATAGAAATCTTACAAGTGCTATGAGAAGAAGCAGGTGTATTGTTAGAACAATAGTCAATTCATTTGGGAGATGAGGGGACAGAGCCTGTATTGTGTATCATGGAAGAATTGCAACAGCTGTGCTGTCAAGACTCCGCTCTCCAATCATGAGCCTCTGTACTCTATTATGTTATACTTTGATCCATTTGGCGATAACATGAAAAGGTCTCGTAATTATTTGAAGTGGGTTTCTCCCTCTGAAAGAGACTTGTCTGTGACAGACAATTTTCTACAGGATACCATATGTGAAGTTTTGCCTATGATTTCTATAATACTGCCATAGATTGGGTTTACACCACTGATGAAGGCTATTCACTAGAGAATGAAAAAAGAAACAGAAAAAAAGCCAAAAGAAGTGTAGACATATTTTTGTGAACATCATTATCACACTGCAAGCTCCATCAGTATTCTGTTAAAAGTGGATGAAAACTTAAGAAGGTATATATTTTTTAAGGGAACAGCAGTTCCTTCATATTCCATGGACTTAAAAATCCACTCTTCAAGTCAAACACAAATCAGCCAAAGAATATAAATAGCATAGGCATGTATTAGCTACTGTTCAATACAGATACAGCTAACGTTGACACAGATAGCACCACTGACGAAGATGCCACTGAGCTTTGTAGGGTTCCAAAGAACCAAGGAAGAAACTAGGGATATTTCATTTGACTGAGCTACTTTCTGCTGTGCAATATTTTAAATAAAATAAAATGAATATAAGTTTCTGGGATTCAACTGCTTTCATCCTGTGTACTTTCAAGAATTCCCTATGCACTTTAAGTCAAGCTAATCTGCAATAAAAGCGGTGTGGTTAGGGTGAGGTCTGTCTCAGTGTCTCTTCAAATCACATAAACAAATATGCATCAATCCAGTCATGATCAAAATATTTAGGGAAATAAGAAATCCACTTTTATGATTATTTAAAAATATGTACCCATGTTTCCTAGCCAATAGAGTGGGCAAGGTTGCATTCAATTTCAATTGTTGGGATTGGAATTATATATGGCAAGAGAACAAATATATTACCAGTAGGTTTCAGGGTAGTTTGATGTGCTTTCACTATCAAATCATCACTTTCCTCTGATGTTTTAAGTGGCTGTACTTCTGTAATCCATAAATGCACAGAGGCTTTCCTGGATTGCTGAGAGCTGCTGTAGAAACTAGGTTGACAGGTTCAACAAATGCCGTTATCCATTTAAGAGGAATTCTCAATGGTTGCATAGTTTAAAGATGCTCTCCTAGGGCAGGGAAAAATAACTTCTGCTCAGCCATTCTCCTTGAGGTTCAAGGACTTCTAACCATCATGGCTACTGAATATATAGTACTTAGAAAGTAACTGTTCTTAGATGGCCTTTTGAAATTAAATGGGTGTGCTGACTACTCATGTCAACTTGACACAAGGTAGAGTTATCTGAAAGGAGGGAACCTCAATTAGAAAATGCTTCCATAAGTTCCAGCACAAGCACTGGAGAGCAAGGCCTTCTATGGCCTAAGCATCAGTCCCTGTCTCCAGATCCCTGCCTTGTGTGAGTTCCTGTCTTGACTTTATTTGATAATAAACAGTGATATGAAAGTATAACTCAAATAAACCCTTTCCTCCTCAACTTGTTTTTTGGTCATCATGTTTTGTTGCAGTAATAGAAACGTTAACTGTAATATTGGGCCTGAAGCCTTGTTAAACTAAATTTGTGTGCTCAGTCCAGGGTGGGATGACTTACAATAGACTAGATACTTGAGTCTAAAAGTAATTTAGAGTCACCTGATATAATTGTTGTTTCAGAGGCTTACTGGGAATAAGCTCATCCTATTTCTTTCTGAGTTCTGGCTGTGTGGTTCATCTCAGCTCTTCTGGTTCAAACTCCTCTCCAAGCTGACCAATTCAACATGGCTTCTCTCAGCTTCTCACTGAATAGCTCTACCTGGCCTCAAACTAAGTCTGTCAATTTGTTCTAATCTTCTGGTTCTTTCTTATTCTCTGAATTCAACTGTCTCTGCTGACTTGCACTGAACTGGATGAACCCATGGAAGAACTCTACTCCCCTGAACTGCAAGTACTACACTGACTCCCAACTGACTGACTCTTTCCCTACACCAGTCTTAACTTGCTGCTCTTCCCTGTCTCTTCTCAGGAGAGTTGGGTGTATGCTGTATATGACTCATTCTGTCAAATCTTTCTCCAATTTGTCACTTTGTCTGCTCCTCAGTTAGACATCACTGTTAAACATGACTGCTTAATTTTATCTTAAAGGTGTGTCTGTATTCTAGCCAGATAACACAGATCTAGAAGGTATTTAAATGGGATCCCTGGCTAGAGCAGCCATGTTGCTGGAGAACATAGGTAGCACATTGAATTGCACTTTTGCCATGTATGCCATTTTGTGTACATATTAAATGACCCTGGTATTATCATGCCATGGGAATTTGTCAAGGAGTTTTTCAGGATCTGTTATTATAACTATTGACATTAGGATGGGTCATGAAGTCATCTGTCTCCAAAACTATTATGACATTTGCCACTATTCAAACTATAATTATGGTGGAGAGAAATAGTTTCCCACCCTTCACAAGACTTGAAAATCTCAATATTTTTATTTATATTTGTTTTTCTTTATTATTTTTTCTTTTAATATCATTCATAGCTTCTTTATTTACTTAATTTCAGTCCCACGATTTCTTTTTCTCTGACTCCTCCTGTGCTCATTCTAACTCCTTTTCAAATTCATTGCCTTCTCTTTGAAAGCTATTATATTTACACAAATATAAACACACATACACAAAAGTGCACTAATAAAACAGTCTATAAGAAAGTAAATATTTGGCCCAATGGTTGAAGTGATAAGACACGAATAAGATACATGAATATGTGTTATGAAATAATTTCCTCCAAGATAAAACAGAACCCTGGAATAGCCCTGTGAGACCTCTGCAATAAGAAAACGTTATATGTACGAGGAAGTTATGGTGTACCACCTTGGCAATGCCCCTCCCAAAGTCGTAAAACCAGTGAGCAGATGCCAGAAGAAGAAACTCACACCAGCCAAACTTCCTCAGACTATGTACACAGCTCTAGGTAGGGCTCCGGTCCTCATGGGTTGTGAGCCATGGCCCTTACAGGAGTCAACCTGAGAGATGAAGCAGTTATACATCATGCATGTTCCTGGAAATAATCCCTTATCCATCTTTCTTAACATAACCCCAATAAACTCATTAGTTCTTAAAAACTGGAGCAAAAAAATCATTAAGAGGTATTAATTAATAGATGTAGTTTACTAAAAATAACAAAGTATTAGAGCAAAAGAGGTAGTTCAGTGGTCAAGACCAGTTGTAGGTTTTCCAGAGGACCTAAATTGGTTTCTGGACACCAATAAGGTAGTTAACAACAATCCTTAATTCTAGTTCAAGGGGATCCCACATTCTTTTCTGTCTTTCACCAACCATGACAACAAAGCAATCACGTGTATAAAAATAAAATGAATTGTAGCATCTAAAACAGTTTAGGCATAACATATGAATGCATGTGTCAAACAACTGTGTGGTCAATTACAGAAATGGACTTGATTTGAGACAAAAAGAAGGAATGGAATCAAAATTGGCATGAAGCGGCAATAGCAATCTTATGAATATCGTTGTGGACCGCTCCAGTTTCCCTAACTAAAATTCATCTATTTCTTACCATTCTCCATTTTCATAACTTAGTCTTCAGTCTGGAATATTAGGCAATGGGAGAATAATTATGTTATGATCACCTGCATAATATCAATTCAGGATGATAAAGAATAATCTTGGATTTGGCTATTATTTGTTTTCAAAGCTTTCATGGCCATGTTGAATCTTCTGTTAGCAAAAGTTGTGATTAGAACAATGGTAAGCTTGCATTTTTCTTCTTCCTGGAGTTGATTGCTATAAAAATGTATGACCATCATTTCTTAAGTGATAATTACAGAGAAACTGAATTCAATCTAGGCAAAGCATGGATAGAAAGAATGAATCATTTTTTACCACAAACCTCAAAATACCACGTTTTTGAAGAAATTCCCAGATAAAGATAATTACCACCATCATTTTCCTTCTCAGAGTTTTTATTATTTTATTTTTGTACTAGAATTTATTTGAATGTTGCTTACTTTCTTTGGGCAGAACGATTTGCAATTTTGTAGCATACTTTGTGGTATTTATTTTTCTCTTGATGTATTTTATTACTGTATTTAAATATATCATATCATTTTCATTATTATTTGTACAGTTATACAATACAATATCTCAAAGCACTGAGTATTATTTAAGGTTGTGTCAACATGGATTAAATTTCATGGATCTGGACACTTGTACTGAAAAATTAACCAGTTGTTCTTGTCCTGACTCTGACTCCTTTATTCCCTTCTATTTAAACATCTTTTGCTTCTCCTTTCCCTTTCCTCCCTCCCTCCACTCCTCCTTTCTTCTCTGCCATCCCTCCTTTCTTTGTCCACTATGAATTTATTTAATAATTTATTCAATTTACAAATTTTTGTCCTAGAGTTGAACTTTGATATTTCAATTCTGGTTGATTTCAGATATTCCACACACATCCAAAACTATACTCACCATTAGTTCTGATACTCAACAATACAATTTGGTGCATGCTCAGTCATAAGCTAATTCAAGTATTCTAACTTTGAAGAAAGTAATTTACTGAAAATTTATTGTATATCTGTGCAACTTCCCTTAATCAACATCTCTTTTAAGGTTCATTCAGAGGTCTCTAATATTATTTATAAATATTTTATTTATGTATAAGAGATGTTAGATGAAATTATAAGTAATTTTTCCATATCAGCCAAATCCTTAGAACTATTTTCATATTTTTATGGATGCTCTTCATTTGAGATGTTCTTTCTCTCAATTGTAAAGTCTGGAACTTAAAACTCCCTAGTTAGACAACTCAAATGTGTATCTCAATTGTGTACTAATACTAGTGGATACATTCATGCTTTCCTCTGTTTTCTTCCCATGTTCTGATTTTCATTACCATCTCTACCATCATGATTAATTTAATCCTAATCACACTTTTTATGTATTTTTGAAGATAATATTTACTCTGATTTTAAAATGCCAAAATGATAAAAAACATTTTATTAAGTAATAAATTGTATGCTATTAGATTTCTTATTTTATAAAATCAAAAATACATACATCTTCTATTATGACAATCTTTTTTCTCTTTTCATTCTTAATAAGCAGGCTGATGAAATTTATATTGGATATTTAATTAATTAAACTAACCTATTCCAGGTCAGCAGATGTCTCAACTCACAGTAAGTAGATACAAGTTATTTGACAATGGATTTTACATCTAAACCTACACTTTAATCATAATGACCAGGAGGAGTAGACCAGGAAGAAAAGAATTAATTTGATTACCTCAATTTTGTAAAAGTAATGATATGAATTCATGCGTGTTGAAATATAAATGGAAGAAAGTTATACCTAAATGAGAGAATTTGTTAAGTCATTTGTCTTTCTAAGTTGAAACCAATTCTCAGCTTCAGTGAAAGATTAAAAGTGCAATAGACAAGCTTTGGTTAAAGATTATAATTGTAACAAGCAAACCGTCTATGGGATTGATGTAGTACTGACTCCTGTAACTCTCCTGAGGATGCTATGGAAGGTTTAACACCAGCAACAGGAAGGTTAACCCATGTAGAAAGCCAAGGACACTGCTTTTTTGATAACCATGCTAGATACTGGTTCACCCATGACCACGGTGGATAATAAATGACAGAGTGAAGTCTTGGTGGTGTAACATACAGTAAGACTAGACTCAATCTCTTATATAAAAAATGGATTAGGCAACCAAGTAGAAGGAAAAGGGTCCCAAGAGCAGAAAAGAAAAAAAAAAAACAAGTCACAGATCACAGACACCCTATTTTCTCACTGGTTGGGAGTCCAACAAAAAAACTCCAAGCTAACAAATATAACATCTTTGCAAATGACCTAGCAGATCCATGCAGGCTCCATGATTGCTCTTTCACTCTCTATAAGGCCGTATGAGACCTACTTAGATAAAGTCTGTTGGTCTTGTTCTCTGGCTCCTACATTTTTTCCTCTCTCTGCTCTACAAGGTTCCTGGATCACTCACTGAAGGACTCAGTGGAGATCTCAAATTGGCTTTCTCAGTGCCTAATGTTTGGCTGTAGGTCTCTGGATCTATAGCTGACTATCGGAGCTACTTTGATGATGGTTGGTCTAGGCACAGATATATGAGTATATACAGATGTTATTAGGAATCTTTTATACCCCATATGTCTCTGAACTATCCAGTCTCTTACACTCTTATACGGGCAGTGTCATGGTTGGACTCCTTATAGAGTGAGCCTCAAATTAGACCTGTCATTGTTTGAGACAAGTTCTCTGAAAATACATTAAAGCAAATAACATGAACAAAATTAATTAAAAATGTAAGCCTGCCCAGAAATTCTTGTATATTATTAATGAAATCCTCAAAAAGAGAATTAACTTCACCAAGGCTTTCAAGTATGTATTTCTACATAGTCAGAATTTTTAATAACTATAAAAATTGTATGCACAAAATTTCAAGAATATATACTCAGAGGAGGTACATTAATTGTAACATATTAGCTGTGTATCAATTACCCTTATGTGTGTGTACATGTGTGCATAAATGAGCTTAAAATTTTACAAATACAATTGCAAAAATGGCATGACATTTGAATTCTTTGAGCAAAACATATTTTTATTTAGATTCTTTGTTTAAGGATTATATCATGTATGTAATATATTTTAATCAAATGTGCCATCTCTTCCTCCCCTCAAATATGTTTCCCATGTCCACCACTACATTTCATATCCAACATTGTGTAATTCTTTAGAATTTCTTTAGACCCACAAGGCTCACTCAGTTAGTGCAACATGCATGTTTATGGGTGTGGAACAATCAATTGAGCATAGACAGCCTCTCAGGACTGACTCTTCTAGCAGCAGCCATCAGTGGTCATCAGGTCTTCAGATAGAAACAGAACTTCATGATCCTGGCTTGTATCCATGCTGTGATTTGGGTTTGCTTGATTTTTGTAAGTATTGTACATTCAATAGCAGTCATTGAGTTCATACGTACAAAATCACTCTCATGTTTGGCAAATATCCATTGCCTCTGGCTTTTCCAACCATATGGTGCCTCTCCAGTGCAATTTCTAAGCACTGAAGAAACAGGGTGTCATACAGAGTCCCAATTAGAGCCGAGTATTTCACTGTCTTGTGACCTGCATGCTGATCATTTTTTTAAAGGGGGCTGAGTGTTCTCTGTATTAATCTTCATCTATGGAAAACAGAAGTTTTGCTAATGAGTATTGAGGGACAAGGATAATAATTCATGGGTAATTTATTGCTATGTCCATTTATGAGAATGATAATACTAGGTCCTTCCATAAAGTCTCTGACCTAATCATTGACTAACCCAGTTAACAGTGTTGGGCAAGTGTTTCGTCTTATGGCACATCCAGGAAAGAAGAAGTTAATCCCAAAACATACATGGTACCACTGTACTATTGTAGCAATGGGAAAATATCATGAGGGCAGTCCTGATATTTCACAGAATTTGTGCCTGGGTAACATGTGTTGATCATGTTTCTCTCCTTTTAGCACGTATCACAACTTCCAGTGATAGAAAAAACCTCCATTAGTGATGAAGCATCTTCGCTTACCCCTTTCCTTTTATACTTCACCAGTTTCCAGTATCTTCTCTCTAGCCTAATTTCCTTTTAAAATGAAAGCAATTTCTTGTAAATTCTTAAGTATCAACTCTAGATCATCAATAATGTATTTTCTATAGCTAACAAAATTAAGCTTGCATTCTTAAACTAATCACTTGTCCTTGAGAAAAAATATTCCTTTGTCCATTAGTAATGCAGTGAGCTTTTATTAAAATAATGATCATTTAAATCTTTAATAGAATGTATGCATAAAAGCTTTCTTTAGAAAAAAATGTTAGTTTTATTTTTACCATTTTTTTCCTCAAAATTTTGTGAAAATATAATTCCTTTAAAATATCCTACTAGGGTAAATATTTTCTGTTGTTAAGTATATGAATGATGTCACATGGCTATTGTGTCACAGTGTGATTTCCTGGACTCATTGGTCTTTTCTTATAATCTTCTCCAATGTAGGAAAGCACTGAGTTGGTACAGCATTATCTTACAAGAAAACAATTTGAAGTAAATAAATACAGAATTTCCCAAGAATTCATGAGACTAAGGTAATAGCAAACAGGAATAATAGATTAACTCCTTTGTTTCTTATAATCATACCCCCAGAAATAAAGCAAAGACCTACAATTTTATCCTCTGAGTTTAAAGCTGTCAATGTTTTTATAGTTTATGCTATTGCATTTATTAATATATGACTTATTACTAATAAAATTATGTAGAATATAAGTTTTGTGACTCATACAGATATAAAATTTGAAGAAGTAGTTAATTATTAGTAATAAAACTCACATTACTATGGTCTTTTCTTGAAGAAAGTTTCACAAATAGAACCTAACACAGTATTTGTGTCAAAATTATATTCTGAAACCTTTAAATTATAACTTATTTTTAGTTTCTATTTTTATAAATTTTTATTTTGTTTTATTTGAACTTAAATTGAAACATACTTGTTCTAAAAACATTAAAAATAGCTTTCATCAATGTTAATATATGTATATATGTGTATGTATGTGTGTATATATATATATATATATTTAACTAAATATAATGATAAAACATTTTGAAAACATTTCCCTTTGAGAAGGAATATAAATTTTTATATTCCATAAAGTATCTATTTTCAGATTCATGAAATTCAAGAAAGAGAGAAAATAGGACACAGTTTTTAAGACTATTTGGCATTTACACACTTCTAAATATAGAAGGTAACTTCTAATTTAAAAATCACTCATAAATTAATGAAGAATTTCTTCCAGCTTCCATATAAATTTTAGTGAAAGATTCAATGTACGAATCTGAATGTCTACAAATGGGTCACTCTCTTAAATACATTTAATAATAATTTTAACCACACTGAGTACTAACTAATATATTTAAAACCACAGTAGAAAAGTATAACTAACTGTACATTGAGGAATAAGATACTATAATTTTCCTTGATGACCTAATAAAAGATTCTTGCAACACGCTTAACATACTTAAAATGACATTAATTGGATGAGAGAGAGAGAGAGAGAGAGAGAGAGAGAGAGAGAGTAAGTGAGTTCTATCATCTCACAGTAACTATAGTCCTGCTTCTTTACTTATGAGTATTTTTTTCTTGAAAGAGTTCTTATAAGTTTGGAGAAAAAAAGAGCATCTTGAGAACTAGGTTTATAGAACCAGGAAGTAATCAACAAACACTCACCTATGTGAAAATATTTACCTGTAATAGTGACTAAAATTTAGATTTTTGTTCTAAGAAGTTAAAGAGAGTTTTACAATAAAGATTTATCCTATTCAGTGTGGTAATAGAAATTTATGAAAATACCTCTTACATTCCAAAAACATGAAACCTATGCTAGACTTTACAACAAAGTTAACAGTATACCTTGAAGGTTATTAACATTTAATCACTTCATTCACTTGTAAATTATAAATTAATTCTTAATTTTGAAGTCTTTAGCACTTTTATACACTGTCCAAAAACAAAATAACTAGTCTATAAATAATTTTAATAGTTTTGAATAACAAAACCTAGGAAAGAACTATTTCTAGATTTGATTTTAACATATTACATATTCTCTTCTTTCCTTCCAACTTTATTCATGCAGACTAAACCCAAGTAAATAGCTTTAAATTAACTGATTAATCATTTATAAGCCAAAGAATATGGATGATCTTTAGGTTATAAATTCGAACCATGAAGAAATGCTTACCTTTCTGAACGACTAAATAACTTTTGCTCAGTTGTTTTATTTCCTTTGTTTCTATCTTGTCTTTGAACACTTCCTCTATTTTGACTATTCACAACTCATTTCAGATAAATTATGTTATTTCCTGAAGAGAATATGTAGGCAATACTCAAAAGAAATATTTAGATTGTTGATCTTCTGTTAGTGACAAATCTTTTGTGATCAAAAGACACTGGTAGACAGAAAATCTTAAACATCCCAAAGCTTAGTTTGTGATTGTAAAAGTCTAGATTGTGATAGACTAAAGGATAATACTTTCTAGGGCTTGTTGAGATAGGACAGAATGACAAAGAATAGATACTGTTTTATGGTATTGATGCCATATATTACTGAATCCTTTAATTTTATACATTATTTTTAAAGACTATTAACTTTATCAATAAATATTGAATTATGTTATTAATATGCTATGGATTACTAGAGGAACAAGTAACTAACTCTGTTAATAGCAAACTACACAATATAATTAAATAAAGTATAAACAAAATGAACTCTTGATTTTATAATATAAGATGCCTAATTGTTTTGAATGATGACAAAAAGAATTTAATTATCCAT
Source organism: Rhynchomys soricoides (assembly GCA_019843965.1). Taxonomy (NCBI): domain Eukaryota; kingdom Metazoa; phylum Chordata; class Mammalia; order Rodentia; family Muridae; genus Rhynchomys; species Rhynchomys soricoides. The sequence goes on along the minus strand of JADRCH010000066.1, from coordinate 9,833,858 downwards.
GTTTGAGGATGGGTTGTATTCAGAATCATCTTAATAAAAAGCATATCAAGTACAGAACAATAATTACAACTGGAACCTCAATTGCTATGAACCAGGGGGATAAAATTTTGAAATTTCTAAAATGAGGAGACAACATATTCACAAATATGTCAAAGTCTAAAGACAATGTTAAAAACCTAACTGAAAAAAAGTATAAAAGAAATAAAAGGTGGAGAGGTGGAAGACAGAAAAAAAGGAGGGAATGTTGTGAGAAAGGGAACATGGGAAGCTTGAGGAAGGCATGAAGGAGCAAGGAAATAAGAAAAGAGCAGTGGTGGGGATGGTAGATTAAAGGATGGAAGACAAGAGCATGAAATATAATGACTATTTTTTGGATATAACATGGTCAAGGCATGCCAATATGATGTGTAGATCAGGATAGGTGTGAACGTAGCTCAGGTTTGCATAAGCATCCATATAGCATTCCACCCCAATGGTATTCACTGGACATTCTCAAACCCTAAGCGAATGCGGGTTTGTCAGGAAGTACACGAAGTACGCCATTCTACACAGTCCAACTTACAGTCTGTTCTCTAACAATTCAGGCAAAAATAATTGTTACTAACAAAACCATACTAATATCTAATGGCACACTTAAAACAAAACAGAAGATATTAGAGTATATTGCAACTTAAAAAGAAATAGCATAAAATGGTGGCCATTGCTTTTAGAGTTTATAATTTTTGGCCCATACTGAAAATTAATATCCAGTTCTAAAAATTAACAGCATAAATTACAGTCCAAAAAACAGCAGGGAAAAAATGACTAAAACAAATGTGGATTTACTTCCTTACCCCCAGAAAAGCCCAAGAGAAAATACTCTTGACATAATGATGCACTATTATGGATGCGGAGCAGGCAAGCTGGTGACCTATGCTGCAAGCAAAACTGTTCAGGTCTGAAGAAAGATGGCGTCCCTGATTAGCTCTGAAGAAAGGCATGTCAAGAGGAATGGGAGCTGGAAAAGAATTAATTTTATAGTCACAATATAAAATTTTGGGAAGGAAGAGCTCAGCATGATTCCATTCCAGAAAGTATGCTTGCCCCAGCCTTCAAGTGAGAAAGGACACATAAATATACCTCTGTCCTTAGCATATAAAAAGGTGATACTTCTTGGAGTGTCTGTTCCTATTTTAGAAAGTTGGAAGTGTACTTCCATCTTAGAAAAGTAGTTTTATTTTATTTAGATCATTCAGAAGGATTTTGTGAGCTTATTGAAGGACACTACAAAGCATTGGTAGAGGCAAGGAAATGGGAAGCATTGACATTTCTCTCTATTGATTAAACCTTGAAATGAGATTCCAAGACTAGCAACTGACCAGGCATCATGAAGCTAGAAGTTATTAAACAGGATACAACATTTGTGCGTGATATGTCTTAGGTATGAGGGCTGCAAGAATAGATGGCTAAGCCCTGCATGAACATCTATGCTTCAATATTGTGGATCATTTGAGCTGTCAATGTTGCGTGCTTTGTTCCCAGTGTTCATCTTAGCTTTGTAAGCCATGAATGGTCTTTAGTTAAAGATTATCAATTTAAGTTAGTGAGTGGTAACTTAAGAAACAAATGAATGTAATGTGGACATTTATTGAACATAAACTGAAGAAAAAATAATAGACTACCAATGTTCATATATGTTTGTATTATCTAAGAGGTCAGTGAATAGATATAATCAATTATTAAATCATTATATTTTCTGAAAATTGACTATCAAATTGATCAGTATCATGTTCTAAATTTCCATCAATTAATATTCCAATGGAATGTATATTCAACAACAAAAAACCCTCTACAGAAATGCAATATCAAAGCAATTTCATCCTTTCAACAATGGTCTTGTACATTTTAAATGAATCTATAAGAAGCCAAAGTAGTTAACATAATCACGTAAGAACATACACAATGCTAAAAACTAAAGAAAGAACAGCATCTTTTGCATTAGTCCTCTTTCTAAAGTGGATTATGATGCCACTGATGTTTCTGAAACAAATCCTATCTCACAAAGTAACAATTACAATTAGGAGGAATAATTGCATTTGTTTGCATTAAAACTGTATAATGAGGATTAATAATTTTATATATTGTAAATATCTATGACAGTAAGCAAAATTGAAAGACAAATAAATCTTATATCACAAAGTAACAATTATAATTGGTAGGAATAATTGCATTGTTTGCATTAAAACTATATATGATGATTAATAATTTTATATGTTCTAAGTATCTATGATAATAAACAAAATTGAAAAATAGTATTTTAATACTCTTGATAAAATTATATTCAAAACAATTTTTTATTGAGGTAATTTGACAATTTGGTTTTGTTACATATATGCATATTATACACATACCATCATATAGAAAGATATATATATATAGAGAGAGAGAGAGAGAGAGGGAGAGAATGATAGATTTGTATTTACATTTTGATCTATGACTACATAAAAAGAACCTACCATGCATCTAGCAACATTGAAAAAAATCTATCAGCTATTGCAAATGAAAATATAAATAAACCTTATAATTTTTTGAAATAACATAATGTTAATGTAGTGATTAAATGTGAAATGTCTGAGAAGCCACTTCAAATAGGGAAGACAAAGTAGCTAAGATCTATAAATAGTATGTGATCTATACTCAGTATATAATACATGGGTAAAGTAAAGGAAGTACAAAATAAACAATGGAACGTGATTTACCCATAAAATAGAATGGATTTCTGTTATCTGTTGCATTGGGAATGGGACTACAAATGATTGCGATCATTAGAATGAACAAAGTTCAAAAATACAAGGACCACCTGATCTCAACTCCATGTGAAACCCATAGACTTGATCATAGAGCAACTGAGAGTAGAATAGTGATTCTGAGAAGCTGAAGAGCTTATGAAAAGGGAGAGGGAACAGTTGTTCCTAGGGTAATATAAGCAGATTGTAGGGTTAATTTTGGTTCATGGTTTAGGGGATACAATCTCTGAAAGGCACAACTGAAGGATTGCTAGGCAACTGGTATCATCATACCTAAAGTCAGGAAATGTAGAGACGGGCTAAGAAAATTCAAGGGCCAATACTTTCTTCCCCCTTAACTTTCTTTCCTCAAGGTGTTCTACCTCCTAAACTTGCCAACTCCCTCAGAAACAGTGCCATCACAGAGTACCAAGTACTCAAATGTACATGTGTATTGAGGACATTTCCCATCCCAAAAAGAGCAGCAGGGTAGCCATGACCACAAGGAACACTCAGGTACTAAAAGGTATTGAGTGAAGCAAGTGGCAACAATATGTCTAGGTGGCAATAATAAAAAAGATTTTTTATTATATAAGTTTCTTCACAATTTCATTTCTGTGAGATAACTTTTCCTTTTCTGAAATCCTTGTCTTCTGTTTTAGGAATGAGTTCTGTTCCCAGTCTCATCTTTTACTCTGGGCATTTTTATCAACTTTGTCAGGTTACTGCTGTAATAACAGACAATGCTTCTTTAGAATGATGTCTTTTAAGTTCTTGGTTGTTTTTTTAGGCTTGTCCATCCTGATGGCTTGTGAAGTGCCACCTGTGTTCTTCGTGTGAATGCAAAGATATGAGAACCTTGATTTGTACAAAATGTTGAGGTTTTACAGGTCACAAGCACAATGAACTATGTTCAAAGATTATCTTAGCCTATGCAGAAAAACAAAAAAAATGGACGTTCTTTTAAAACTTTCTTAGATTAATGGAACTTTTCCCAAAATTAACTTTGTCTGGTTTAGATGAATTCTATGCTTTCCTGGGAATGGGTTGTTTCATCTTATACATAATAGTCACAGAAAGTCAGATTTACCATACAAAATTCTTTCAACAATTATTAATTTCCTGTGTTCATTGTAATAAATGCATGTTGAATCAATCTCTGAATGAATGAGTGAATGAGTTACAAGAAGTGATGAAACCTTCAAATTCTAGTCTTAAACCTCAAGGTCTCAAGAGATGGTTCCTTTTGCATCTGGCAGCCTCTGTCATCAGCACATGAGTCATCAAGACTAATTTTTATCACAGGCCTTGACAAATCTTCCAACTTCATTTTAGTGCTTCTAATAATTCATTGTGGCTTGTGGTTATCCTGGGACATTTACTGTCTTCTATTTTGACTTAGCACTTTATATAGCTGGTTATATGCTCAGGACTATATTTACTTAGTAAGCTGCTTATTACTATCCTTGAAACAATTCAGTCTAAGCATTAAATAGCAGTGCAAACAACCCTTTCAAAGCTGGCTCCATCCATCCGTTCCTGTTCAGCACATGTTCTAGGTCAATCCTGAGATGGTTCTGTGGTCATTTACTCACAAGTGTGTGCTTCATTCGTATATTTTCACAAATTTTCGACTTCTAATATATTTAAATTACAACAATATATTCTTTGAGACTATCTCTTTAAGTAACTTTCAAGTTTTATATTTAAATGATGGAATACTTTTAACAATAGAAATTCTTATGATCCAGGTGAGGGAATGCATTGATATTCCTGGGAAAAAGATGTAGAATATATTTTATGAGTGGACTAGGTTTTAGGGACAGGATCAGGAGAGATGTAAGCTGGGGGAAGGAGATGAGACATAGGGAGAGAGTGTAGGGAGATAGACCTAGAATTGCAGGACATTTGGGGGTAGTGTGAAAACCTAGTGCAGTTGAAACTTCCTGATATTTATGAAGGTGAGCCTAATGAGGACTCCTAGAAATGGTGGATATGGAATCTCACCTGACACTCTCCTGTAACCAGGCATGGATTTCAGTTGCAGGACTGCGTTTCATTCATTTGAATTGTTGGCCAAGGGTGGGATCCCCAAACATCCCAAGCTAATGCTAAGAGAATGGATTTCTCTCCACAAGCTGACAGTGGGGCTCCATTGCCAAGGACAACACTCTCACAACTAATTAAACACGGGAAGTTGAGCTCATGCCTTCATAGAGCTCATTCTATGTTCTGCCTACAAAAATATGTTAAGATAATGGTGGCATAGAGTTTGGGGAAGTAACCCACCAGTGTCTGATTTGACTTAAGGCTCACTACATGAGAAGGAGCCCATGCCTGACACTGTTTCGGTAACCAAGATCCAGAGACTAGAGAGCCCAGAGGCCTACAGTAAAGCCAAATACAAAGAGAAATCAATAAAATTGTTCCTAATGATATGTTGCTATACTCATAGATCACTGAGTCCATCATCCTGTCATCATCAAAGAAGCTTCCTCCAGCAGCACATGAGGATGGATGCAGAGACCCTTAGTCATCTATTATGTAGATAGAGTCTAAGATGGAGGTCCTCATTAAATCCCTCCCTTCAGAACTCATGTAATCCTACAGAAGAGAAAATGGAAAGATAGGAGGGGCTAGAAGAGATGGAGAACAAAGCCTTATGAATCAAGTAAGCAAGGTACTTTGCACTCATTGAGACTGAAGCAGCAAGCAGAGCACCTAAACTGCTCCCCAGCAGATCCTCTGCCTATATACTATAGCTATTAGCTTAGCATTTTTATAAGAATTCTGACTATGAGAACGATTGGCTCTCTGACTCCTTTGCCTGCTCTTGGGACTCCTTTCCTCCTGGTTGGGGTTGCTGTGCACAACTTTAATATGATAGTTTTTGCTTTGTCTTATTTTATTTTATTTGGTTTGGTTTGGTTGTTGTGTCTTGGAAGCCTTCCATTTCTGATGAGACACAGTAAAGGAGCGGATGAGGAAGAACAGGAATGAGTAGAGAGCCCAGGGGAAATATAATCAGGGGGTATTATATGAAAAAAGAATCTAAACTATTTTCAAAAAAAAAAAAAAAAGGAAGAAAAAACTAGTGCCTTCAGAATATATTTAAGACAGTACTAAGAAGAAATAAAAAAACAAATAAATCTTATGTGCATTATTAAGAGAATAAAGGAAAATTTTTTTGCTGAATAGCAGCATGGAACATTATCTGTCTACTTTCCACTGAAGCTAGGTGTTGAAGTCATGAAAAAAAGCATTTCCCTCAGATGAGTCCAAATTACAGAGAATTGATTTAACAAGCCTTTATTTCCACAAAAGAAACCTCAGATCCAGAGAAATATGTCCATAACCAGGAGGCCACCAGGAAGAACAAGTCTTTATGACACTGCTGATGCCCCTGGATAAAGAAGAAAGAGACAATCCTGGCAGAAAGCTTTGAGGCTGAGTTGAATTCTGCATTTTTCCTCTGGGCACATCTGTGCTTTTGGCAACTTATTTACTATTTGTGGTAACACATATTTCTTAGCAAGTGTGATGATTACTTGTAAATTAAATAGAAGAGTATAGAATTTTTATTATATTATGGTCTACATGTTCAATGACTTGTGATTTATATAGATATCATTATTCCACTTTATTAGTAACAAAAATTTAAATCTGTATTAATAAATATCCACATATTTATTAATATCAATATCAATAAGAAATACCAATTTGCTTATGAAAAAGTCTAACGATGTACTTCACATAGTAAATTCTTTATTCCACAGTGACCACATGACCAAATAAAGACAGGAAGAATAAAGACTATACACTATACAAGATGTGTTTGATGCTTCACCTCACACATTCAAATGAAGCTTATCTAAAAAGCATGAAAATTGAATCGACAAAACAGGAAACTAAAATTGATGAACTAAGTAAGGATACTTTCAAGGAATTTTATTTCAAATGTATTTTGAGATTTGAAGTCCAGAACTATTGCCCATGCATTATGCTTTTGCACTTATATGTAAAAACATTGCTGTGGTTTTATTAAAACTATTTTGTTAGTTATGCGAAGTAGAAAAAATAAATGAATCCCCTGATTTCGATTTTTTCTACCCAAGTTGTTCATTACATCTGTAAATTAAACTATTAAAAATTGTAAACTAGTTAAGAATACAGCCATCTAAGTTCTTTGGGGACCTCACTGAAACAAGCTGAGCCTATTTCTCTTTTCTCTGCTCAACCCCTTGGTAGTTGCATTAAGTTGAAATAATATAGTTAGTGAGATGCTCATCAAAAGTCAATATGTACCCTGCATGTCTAATCTGTGAGTCTGGCATCCAGAAGCTTGTGTCAGGCCAGGGAGCCTGCTGGCACTCAGACTCATGACAGTACTTAGAGAAAAGCTCTCCAACAGGGCCACAACATAAACACAGCACACTGAAATTACTCAAGGTTACTTCCTCCAGGCAGTTCTTTCAGCCACAAGACAATACAAGGGCTGTGCTCATCTAGTCCTGCTGGAAGTCAAATGACTTCTAAGTAGCTTCCAACATCCTCACTCCGAAATTATGAATCTATCTTCCAACCACAGATGGCTGCTTAGAGTCTATATTCTAGTAGTTAAGAAATTCATACATCTGCAGGGAACTAACTACATTTTCCATTTTCTTCTTTCTTCTTTCTTCTATAATTATATGTTAGAATAAATGACAAAATATCTTATACTGCTCTTATACCCATTACCATAAAACCTTTTAATGATATGGACATTCAGCCCAAATTTCCATACCATTCAACTTTTGATTTCGGTGTATAACAGCAAAATTTTGTTGTGTGATACTCAAAGTTATAAAACCAAAGTAAAACACAACTACAGGGAGCTGCTGAGATGACTTGATGTGGAAGAATACTTGCTGTTCAATTTGAAGTCGTGAAACTGAATTTACAACACCCACAAAAAGATGACAGTGTCCTTGTGTTTCTGTAAATCCATGGCTGTGTGGATGGAGACAGGAATATTGCTGGTCTTTACTGTCTAGGCAGCCTGGCCTGAAAAGGCTAGAGTCTAGGTTCATTAGCAGAACGTTTCTCAAAACAAAAAATGAAAAATAAAACAAAAAAGCATAATATGATAAAACAAATAGAGAAAAATCTCGGATGTCCTCATCTGCCCTATGCACACATAAATACTTGTTCATGCATTACACAACACACACACACACACACACACACACACACACACACACACACAGGAAACATTATTGAATTGATATGTTGTCTTCTGGTAAGTCTATGAGCATACAAGCCATATGTAGACATACGTGTGTGTGTGTGTGTGTGTGTTGATATTTATATTATATTTACATTTACTGAAACATAAAGTTTTACTTTGATTTCACTAAGTGTATACCAGTACAAATAATAATTACTCTAAACATTTCACAGAATTTTCTAATTTTTTATAATTAGCTTACTTTCAAATGTTTATAAACAGTTCTGAAATTTTTCTTGTGGGAATAGTAATTGAATCTGTGTGCTAAGGATTCACAATGCGGTATCACATTCTACATCTTGAAAGACAATGGAGTAGACATATTTACAAACAACTAAAAGTGTTCTCCCAAGTTCTCACTCCATTTCCAGGGACTATAATAACACCATCACCTATGTTTATGTAAAGTTTAGGAAATAGATAAAATTAAAGAAAATATGGTAAATGGGCAACTTAATATCTCTCAACTCATTACTATAAGGAATCTTTAGTTATAGATAAATGAATGAATATATACCTAAGATAAATATAGATAACATTAGAAACAGAAGTAAAGAAATTTACACAACACAATGGGTTTCTTGATCCTTATCTGTAATAAATTTAGTGGTTATTTTTCTTTATTGATTTACAAGTTCTAGAAAACTAAGAATAACAGAAGTTAGAGCATTCAAGATTATTTTATGCTATTTTATAAACCTCATTTTTAATGACTACTTTTGTAATTTTTCCATTGCCTCTGTAACTATAAAATTTGTACTGGAAAGATCTAAGCAATTCTTAACTTACTGTCCATGCTACTGAGCTTCTTTCTTTTTTTATTGGCTATTATTTATATTTATTTTATTTACATTTAAAATGTTATCCTTCTTCCCAGTTTCCCTTCCACAAGCCTCCTATCCCCTCATCCCTCACCCTGTCTCTATGAGGGTGCTCCCCCAAACATCGACCTACTCCTCCCTCAGTGGCCTAGCATTCCGCTATCTGGGGTCATCAAGCCTCCACAGGACCAAGAAGCTCCCCTCCCAGTGATGCCAGATAAGGCCATCCTCTGCTACATATCCAGCTGGAGCCATGGGTACCCCCTGTGTACTCTTTGGTTGGTGGTTTAGTCATTGGGAGCTTTGTGGATCTGGTTGTTTGATATTGTTGTTCTTCTTATGAGGTTGCAAAGTCCTTCAAAAATATTAATCCAGAATTCCTTCTGTCAAAAGCAAATGCAGGGACAAAGAGCGGAGTAGAAACTGAACGCAAGGTCATCCAGAGACTGCCCCACCTAGGGATCCTTCCCATCTGCTGACACCAAACCTAGATACTATTGATGATGCCAAGAAGTGCTTACTGACAAGATCACAGTATAGCTGTCTCCTGAGAGACTCTGCCAGAGCCAGACCAATACAGATGAGGATGTAGACAGGCAGACATTGGATTGAGTGCTGGGATCCCAATGGGGAAGCAAGGATTGTAGGAACTTCTTTCTTTCAATACATCTTTAACATTGTTTCATTTATATATTACATAAATGTAACAATTTTGGGGTATTTATAGTATTTAAAATTTTCTCTGTATTAGCCTGTATAAAGATAAATGCCACATTAAAATGTTTATAACCTAGCTATATCTTCTTGACCTGAAAGTCTGAATAATGTCAATTTTATTTAAGTATGCCTAGTTCTATGTATGTGTGCATCTAAATTAACTCCTTGTTTTTACAAGGAAGTATGAATGCCACCTTGAGTATGGAATAAGCATGAAATATTTCCCTAGTAAAGCTGGAAACAATACAGAGGACAGAACTTAAATAGCATGTGGGTTAGTTAAAAGAGGTCATTTCCAGCCCAGTCATAATGATAGTGAGTAAAAACTCCTTATTTCTGTGTAGATCCAAAAATATTATATAGATATAACCATTAATCACCTGTCCACATAAAAACATTTAAAAGCAAGATCTGCCCTTTATAACTCTGACATCTTTGAGAATCCAGGACGGAGCTTTGCACAAAGTTTATTGACAAATCCATCTCTACTTATTGCCGTGATGATGCATTTTGTAAGTTTATTTACAGGATAAGGTCAAGATAGAAAAGCATCTGACTGCCCATTTATCCTTCTGCTGTGTCACAGACTTCAGTCACAAGTCTTCCTGGCTTCTGCCATCCTCATTAAATAGTGCAAGAAGTAGAGAGTTAATGAGTATCTGAGTACATAATGAGTACATAATGGAGTATGATTTGCTAAGCTGGGTTCAGGTTTTTTTAGTGTGACCTTCCACTAACTAGAATAAACCTTTTATAATTATATATATACATATACATATACATATATATATATATATATATACATATTCATATCACCATCATGCTTTAGGCAGAATCCTTTATAGGCAACTAAAACTTATTGCAACTGCCAATAAACCTGATATCCAAGCACACACTGATTCTTTTAATATCTGATTTCAACCAGAAATCAATTCAATCAGACAAGGGTGCCCAATCTCTCCCAATCTACTCAATATGGTACTTGAAGTTTCAGCCAGAGTAATAAGCAACTAATGGAGATCAAGGGGATACAAATTGGAAAGGAAGAGGTCAAAGCATTGCTATTTGTGGATGATAAGATAGCATACATGAGTGACGCCAAAAATTCTACCAGAGAACTCCTACAGCTCATAAACAACTTCAGCAAATTGGTGGCCCTCCTTTACACAAATGATAAGTGGTCCAAGAAAGATATTAGAAAAACAATACCCTTCACAATAGCCATAAACAATTTAAAATATCTTGATGTAACTCTAACCAAGAAAGTGACAGATCTGTTATAACAGGTTCCTGAAGAAAAAAAATGAAGAAGATATCAGATGATGGAAAGATTCTCCATATCATGGATCAATAGGATTAACATATTAAAAACAGCCATCTTACCAAAAGCAATCTACAGATTCAATGCAATTCCCATCAAAATTCCAACAGAATTATTTACAGACATAGAAAGATCAATTCTCAACTTCATATGGAAAAACTAAAAACTCAAGATAGGTAAAACAAATCTCAGCAATAAAAAACGTCTGGGTGAATCACCATCCCTGACCTCAAGCTGTACTACAGAGCAATAGTGATAAAAACTGCATCATTTTGGTAAAGGAACAGACAGGTTGATCAATGGAATCAAATCGAAGACCAAGAAATAAACACGTATCTATGGACACTTGATTTTTGACAAAGAAGCCAAAATCATACAGTGGGAAAAAAGAAAGCATCTTCAAAAGAAATGGTGTTGCTGTAACTGGATATCTACATGTAGAATACAAATAGATCCACTTTTATCACACAACTCAAAAACCAAGCCCAAGTGGATCAAGGACCTCAACAGAAAAGCAGATACACTGAATCTCATAGAAAGGAGAGTAGGAAAGACCCTCAAACGCATTGGTATAGAAGACAATTTCCTGAGCAGAATACCATGGCTCATGCTGTAAGATCAGCAATTGATAAATGAGACCTCATGAAACTACAGAGCTTCTATAAGGCAAAAGATATTGTCAATGCAATATTGTACTGGGGCCTCAAGTCTCCTGAGGATTACATGTGTTTTCTCTTACTGAGTCCTCTGCTGTATATGTGTTGAGGGCCTTGGACCAGCTAGTGTGTGCTTCCTGGTTAGTGGCTCAGTATCTGAGAGATCTCGGGATCCAGGTTAGTTAAGATTGCTGGTCTTCCTATGGCATCCTCCTCCTCCTCAGCTTCTTCCAGCCTTTCCCTAATTCAAGCACAGGGTTCTGTGACTTCAGTCCATTGGTTGGGTGTAAATATATGCCTCTGTCTCAGTCCGCTGCTTGTTGGGCCACTCAGAGTACAGCCATGCTGGTGCTCCTCTCTGAAGGCATACCACAGCATCAGTAATAGTGTCAGGCCTTGGAGCCTTCTCATGATATGCATCCCAAGTTGGGCTGGACAGTAAACACACCTCCTTCCCTCAATCTCATCTCCATTTTTGCTCCTGAAGTTCTTTTAGACAGGATCAATTCTGAGCCAGAGTTTTGACTGTGGGATGACAAACTCATTCCTCCACTTGATGCCTTGTCTTTCTACTGGAGATGGATTCTAAAAGTTTCCTCTTCCCACTGTTGGGCATTTTATCTAAGGTCCCTCCCTTGGAGTCCTGAGAGTCTCTTATTTCCCAGGTCTCTGATACATTCTAGAGGGTCTCCCACATACCACTCTTGGACATATACATAAAGATGCCCCACTATACCACAGAGGCACGTGCTCCACTATGTTCATAGCAGCCTTTTCTGTGATATCCAGAAGCTGGAAACAACCCAGATGTCCCACAACAAAAGAACGGATACAGAAAATGTGGTTCATTTACACAATAGACTACTATTCAGCTATTAAGAATGAGGACATCATGAGTTTATCAGGCCAATGGATGGAACTAGAAAATATCAGCCTGAGTGGGTTATCTCAGACCCAAAAGGACATGCAATGTATGTACTCACCAATAAGTGGATAATATCCAAAAATGTACAGAATGCCCAGGATACAATACACTGAACTCAAGATTGTTTACAAGCCAAAGGTACCGAGTAAGCAGTCTTCAATCCCACTTGTGAGGGAAAAGAAAATAATCAAGGGAGGCAGAGGAAGGGAGAAACCTGGGTGGCAGAGATAAGGGAAAGGGGAAAAGGAGAACATGATCAGGTATGGGGGGGACAGGAGAGAAGCCCTGAGGAACAGCAGAATGAATGGAAATAGGCAACCAACATTTCCTTTATAAACAGAACAACTAAACAACAAAAGCCTGTACTTCACTGTGTAATGTGTGAGAGTATATTGATATGGTAATATAGTTATCAACATCATGATTTAAGCAAAATCTCTTTTAGGGAACTGAAACTTTATGCAACTGCCAATAAAATTGGTATTCAAGCACACAGTGATTCTTTTCATAACTGATTTCAGCCATGCAACCATAATAGAAATATGAAACGTTGTTTAATTATGGAATATATTTTGTTGGCTAAACACATGCATTTTTTAAAAAATGTATTTACCAAAACAATCTTACTTACTGGAATATAATTATGCAGCTCTCAGTTTCCATTAATTAAAGAAGATTAATCTTGTCGAAACCTACTTATGATAGAAACTGGTATGTATAGAAAATATAATGAATTCCATTAAGATCTACTTGGCAGAGTATTTTATGTGTTAAGTACAAAGCTACGATTCATTTAAAGTAGAATCATGATGCACATGCAATCATAGAAACATTACAAAAATGCTGGAATCATAAAAATCTTTTTGTTATAAAGCAGCACATTTTTATTTTAATATCATAAATATGAATATAAATCACTCATTCACACCTTACTATTCAATATGTAAAATAAAAACCTCAATGTGGAGACATTCATTCAGACACCCATTTTTGTAAGTACTGTCCAAAAGTCCAGTATTAGAAAACAAACCATTGGACACACGATTGAAGTCTTTGGACCCTGTGTTATATTGCTGTTTTCTACATTAGAGCTCCTTAAGTTCTCATCATCAACATTTCACTCTTGAACCATGTTTATCAAGCCCACCTTGTTTCCAAGCAGATATTACAAATGTTATCCAGTTCAAAAATACCCAGATAAAAATGTACACATCAATACATTTAAAATTAGGGCTTCTATTCATAACCACTGATTTTCATCTAGATCCTCTCATATACTGTACATCAGTATGTTGTTAAACTTCCATAAATTATGGTTTAGCAAACAACCAATGTTTTGCATAGCAAAGACTATATTTTTTCCTATATATTGTTTCTTTCAGTATACATTGATTTAATCTACTGATGGTCAAAACACCATCTTTTCTGTCATATATTTGAAAAAAACTGATATCACCCAAACTTATACATCTAAGTTATACATTAAAGAACTAACTTCTTGCATTTATCTTCAGTAATAACACCTGTACCTTTTACCGATTTTTTGGTTATTATCTATAGGTTTCAAATACAATAATTTGATAACTTTAAAAATTATTTTCAGTTGTTCCTAAATTATCAGTTACTCTCTACACATATGGTACAAGCTTTCGGTAACTTTTACTATGGCAGTTATTTCTAGGCTTTACTCAGTTAAAGAAAAGCATGTGCATATAGGAATAGTGAAAGCAAACCAAAACCGTAAAGAACTAGGAGTGGTTTCACTAGTTTCTAATCACAGCACTGGGGTGATGAGGAAAAGAGGAAGTGGAGTTCAAACCCAGCCTGGACTATTCGAGGGCCAGTCTTAGGAAGGAAGGAAGGAAAGAAAGACAGAGAGAAAGAGAAAGAGAGAGAGAGAGAGAGAGAGAGAGAGAGAGAGAGAGGGGAAGGAAAGAAGGAAAGAAGGAAGGGAGGGGAGTCATAAAGAGAGGAGGTTGAGAGGGATGGAGGGAAAAAGCAAGGATGGGAGGGAAAGAAGGAGAGTCATGGAGGGAGAGAGAGAGGGAGGGAGAAAAAGAAAAACTGAAGGGGAGTAGAAAGGAAGGAAAAAGGAAGGAAAGGCATGTAAATTAGTGTCTCCACAAATAAGCCTCTTGCCTAAATCCATTTTTTTCCTCTTTCCACTGGCATGACAGTATAATTCATGTATCTAAATTCATGGATTGGAAAATCCCATGGATGAAGCTTAAAAATAATAGCTTTGGGAAAAATGAAAGAAAAATATCACCTGAGATAGAAAGAAAAGGATAAATTAAAGAAGAATTTAGATTAGAGCCTTAGGTCTAGGAAAGGGTAGAGTAGTTTAGGTTTGTGTAAGAAGTATAAACAAATGTAATTCCCAGACTTCATCTCTAATTCTTTGATCTTGCAAGGAGACTCTAGTGTAAATGATGTAAACAAGAACAACTGACTTTTAAGGTTACCCAGAATTCTGTTAATAATTGCTCATGCTTCCTTAAGAAACAACAACAACAACAACAACAACAACATTTTTTACAGGCTCTAAGATGAGGGAACAGAAGCCATTTTTTAAGATATAACTTTCTATTTACTAAGGGTTATGCCATTTCCATTTTGGCTCTGATTATTTTATTTCTCTTTTATAGGGTTATCCTTTTAATTTTAATTTTAATATACAAGTTAAATATGTTCTCACCTTTTGATAACACAAAACATACACAAATTATGTGCACATGATTTTGCAATAAAACATTAGACAAGGTTCACATCGACAAGGTGCTGGAGAGATGGCTCAGCAGTGAGCAACATGCATGCACTGCTCTCTCAGAGGATCAGTTCTCAGCACCCAGAAGCAAGCAGTGACACAAGGTCCAGGAGTGATCCTGTGCAGCTAGTATCCATAACACCTAAATTTACCAGCCTATACATAAACACATGCTCAGAACTAAAAATAACAATAATTTGTCCATGAAAATAGTAACCTTACAAAACAAACACTGACAAGACAGGCATGGTTGGGAGGTACAAGACTTTGAACCTAGGACTTGGGAAGAGTTTGGGGACTTTGAGGGTAGCCTCCTCTGCATAATGAGATCCAGGACTGCCAGGGCTACATAGAGAAACCCTGTCTTGAAATCAAAACAAAAATCAGATGACAGACATACATACATACAGACAAAACATCCAATAGTGTCAAAGGCAGATATATGTCATAGAAAGGAGTAACAATGTCCTTAATATACTTGATTCATTACTCTGGGGATCATTTTGGTTTGATGCGTTTTGTCTTTGTGTATCTCTAAAGAAATATTTGTTCATGGGCATTGTTAAGAATCATGGGGAGAACAAAGTCACAGTGCAAATCACAGCAAATACCATAAACTGGTCCAACTGGTTGAATTCCTAAATTCAGGTCAGTTTCTCCTAGTTCCTTGTTAGGACTCAGTATGACCACTGCCTGTTCTTATTGCTCCTTATTTGAGTACTCTATTCTTAGAGGAAGTATAACACATCCTACTGAATCAGTGCAATTACTGAAAGCCCAGCCTTGGCTGATTGCAGAAATCAGGCACATTCTACAGGCAGCCTGAGTAATGTTAGTACACACATCGATACTTCTTATGCATTTGCCCTCATTCCTCAAGCACCCTTTCTAAACCTTTCTAGCCAAATGCTTGAGTCATCAACTTAACAGGGACATACAAATATAAGACCTGGCTATGGGAATTGCAATGAGTTACTAAAGCAGTTTTTGCTTTAATATCTTACAAAGAAATCTGGAGAAAGTGAAAACAAAACCAAACCTTGAACTGCTGACTGAGAAGATCAATGTGGAAGGGTAAAACTGGATAACATGAGGAAAATGTTATCAAAGGCTCTTGCCGCATCTGGGACATTCTCAGCAGGAACGTTCTATTTCCTCTCCAGTTTTGGCATGGGAAAGTCCTTCTACAAATACAGACTTATCAGTTACATTCCCCCTTTAGGATCATTACTACAGAAACAGCATAATCATAGAAGGAAAATTCTTGTCATCATGCCTATGTATTGAAGTTCCATGCTTTAATTACAATTATAGTCATGGAAACTTTTTTCCTTCCATTCTCTGCCCTAAGTTTATACATGTTTTATTTTGCAACCAATGTCTCCTCAGAATGAAAATGTCTACTGTTCAACCCTCTGATGGATAACATATTTTATTTCATTTTGTCTAATAATTTTCTTCAATTTTAAGTTGTTTTCTTCAATGTCCCTGAGTTTTTAAATGGATCTGATTAATTTCCTAACGAAGTATTAAATTCTTACAATTTGGAGCTATGCACAGTATCATGGCACAGAAACTCACAGCCAACAAGACTGAGACCCTTTGGCACATTAAAGGAGGAACAAGCCTTGTAACCAATTTATGCCCTCCCTCCCCAGCCCCACCTTCCTGGCTTCAGACATTCCCTATTGCTCAACTTAAGATTTGCCTGACATTCCATAAACTGAAAGGTAAATGAAGGCAAGGATACAAGCATTAATCCTTGAATATCCATGAAGTGAATGGCATTTTGGTATTAACATGTTGGAGTGTAGAATTAGTCTGCTTAGGTAGATCTAGCAAAGTGGGAGGAGGGAGGGGGAATATTATCAAACACATTATATAAAATTCTCAAAAATTAATAAAATAAAATTTATAAAATGTATGACCCAGATGGATAAAGACCTAGAAACCATGTTTAAATATGCATGTGGAATAGTTAAGACAACATTAAAAAAGACAATAACAAAATAAGATTCTCTTACAATATGCTCTGTTATTGTCAAGAAATGAAATGTGGAAAGCTCCGTTCTTAGTCTAAGAAGCAATTGCAAATTAGTCATAGGTCTAGGGAGTGAGGACGCTGTTCTAGTTCAACAATAGTATCCATAGAACCAAAACACCCTTTGAGGATATTTTGAGGGTCAAGTGATAAGATAAAATAAAAGTATGTTGATCAATGACTTTGTAATTTTCAAAAGAATAAACTCTAATGACCTTAGATTCTAAAATGGAAAAGCACAGTTACATTCTTAGCCCACAGTTTCAAAAGTATCCTGAAAAGCATTACTTAGAGGCTGTTCCATAACATACCCATGGTTCTGAGTGAGAACATATTCAAAAAATAAGAACTTGTCACAAGATCAAAGTGTGGTGACAAAGAAGAGAGTGTTGTAATAACTGTTGTGTCCCATAATCTTAGAACTTCAAAACCAGATAAGAACGTTAACAAAAAGTGGGTAGCCATTTGAAAGATAACTAGGAATTACCATACAGGAGAATCTTTTATATAATGAATGTGCTAAGCAGTGTAACGGTCTGACTCACCGAGTGCAGAGCTCCTGACACTCCTAATGTGTGAAGTACTCTTGGATAACTGCTTGTTAGAAACACTAATGATGTATATTTGTACTTTAGGATATTGCTCAAGAATTCCCAATATTTAAGTCAGTTCTAACTCAAAAATCTTATTTCAATTGGATGTGGGAAAAAACATTCAATGATGATGAACTCATGATAGATATTTGTAACTACCACAGGTTAAAAAAAATGCCTGCTGAGCGGATGAAACTAAGAGTGAATTTGTAAAACTTACTGAAGGATCTTGTATTATCTCATTCCTTCTGAACTAAAATTCTTGCGTTGATGTGATGTTTCTAGAAAGGGCTTCTTTTGCAAATATGTTTATATGATTTCTACACATAGACATGTGTTCTTCTGGGGATATATAATATAAATATATTTTTTGTCACCACAATTGGTAGAGCCAACAATAAGCACTTGGTCTCCTCATGTTAATAGTATAACAGACATTCTTGTTTTATATCACACATTGCAGAAAATAATAGAAGTCCACATGGGCAAGAAGCTCTGAAATATGTCAAACAAGCCCATAAATCTAAGTCAGATTTCATACATGACAAATAACCATTATCAATCTCATGCTAAGTGAGTGTTTAAATTTTCAGAAATCAAAACAATTGAAAATAAAATCAATCATCATAAAAATCAGAGCTATAGTTCATCAGTCATGAGATGTCAGGAGGTCTCATATTTCCATAACTCCATTCAATCTGAAAGAATCAGAGACAACTAAAATAAGTTATAAAATCTATAAATGTCACTTTTACTTCCCTAGTGTTTTGAACCTTGGGAAAAATGTACAAACTCACAGATTCAACTAAGACATTTTATGCCAGACTGCCATCCCTTGTGTGACTAGTTTGACGGCAAAGGAATACTAGAAAGAAATCGCTCTGACAGGCTACACAAACTGATTTGTTTGGAAGGATACAATTAATCTATGATCATATTATCCTTTGACTTCCCATGGCAAAGCTAACCCTACTTGTTGGAGATGATTAACATATGACGTGTGAATGAACTTGTTTGTTTCCTTATTTTTATGTTTTGAGTGTAGATCTCTAGGGAAAAAAAAAAAAAAACTCCCCAAATTTTTTCATTAAAATTGTAGCTCAGTGATTATTTACACTCACCCTGGAATTTTCTCCTATATACTGTGTCCCCTCCATATGCTTCTTGCCAATTCATGAATGAATAATTTTTCAGAGTTCAGCATCTCCATGTGAAGTTACTCTCTTCATAGCTTACAGTTCTGTTGCTGGCATTTGAGTGCCAGAGACAGCCTGATTGGGTGCCAACTCTGGCAGCACAGTCTTAAGCTGTATTCCAACATGTTTGATTCCGCTATTTTTTTTCCTTTATTAATTTGTATCCCGAGAGAACCCAATCTTAGGTAACAAAAGAAAGAAAGACTGCAACCTTCTCTCTTACTTGAATTTTCACTTATTTGCCTTCCTGGTATCCAGAATTATTTGCATCTTCTGTCATACTCCACAGCTCCACTTTTCCCCCCATTGTAACCATTATTAAAATAACAGGAACTTATTGTGAGTGTACAGAGATCATCTGCTCCTAGTGCCTGATCTGCAGGGACTGGGATGAGAGCTGGGATGGGCTGGCACAAAATGTTCTATCTGACATGCTGCCCGATGACATCGACAGAGATACTAAAGCACATGATGAGCAAGCAGGTGTTTTTCAGGCCTCAGTGACAGCATTAGGGGCTCGGGTTGGAACCAATTTCTGTCATGCCAGTTACCCCACTGTGCACAACGAAGCATAATCTTTACTTTCCAACATCAGTGTTCTGGGAGAGGGATGTTTTATATTTTATAAATTGGAATGAGTTTGAGATTCTTTACCAGCTTCGTATAAAATCGCTCAACACTTGTCCTCTTGCCCAGCTGTGCCCATGTGGTCTGAGGAGTTAACAGTTGCACTGGACCAATTTTGCTGCTTGGAAAATATAGCTTAGAGCAGTGGCATCCGTTTTCTACTCGGATAAAACAGATTGCTAAGTATTTTGTAGTTGAAAAGCACAGAAATATAGTATCTTTGGGTTTTGATGGCAGTCCTGCATAGTTCCTACTGAGCAGAAATCAAGATGCCTCTCAGCTAACTGTGTACTCAATCTTCAGGCATTAGGGAGAAAATAACTTTCCTTGATTTTCCAATATCCAGACACTTGCGTTCCTCAGTACCTGATCCTCTTCCTTCTTTGAAGCCATTGTGGAATTGCCTCCTGTCACACCAGTTCACACTTGTTTTTTCTTCACGTGTCTTTCACAACCTCTCTGAGTCTCATTTGCACTTTTATTTACCCTACTATTTAGAGTTATCCAGATAAACCAGGATATTTACTCTTTAGGAGACTAATGGCCAAGATTCCATCTATACACTTAACATTGCTTTGTTGTAAAAATATGTGTGTAGATTCCACATGTAGTACCATGTATACATGTAGCGAAGAAGAAAATCATTCTGCCTTAGCTGCAACTTTATAATGCTCATATCTTAGAATAATGACCTAATCCAAACCAATTTTATGTTGTGTAGCTCCACTAGAGGGACATGGATATTTTTGACTTTTCCAGGCCAAATAAACTCCTCCATCTATTTCTAAATGATAAACCATTGAGTTTATTGTGGTTATTGGCAGGAATGTGAAAGCCTCAGCTCTCTGCCCAGAATCCAGGTGGCTCCAGTAAAGAGTGTTTTGCCTTCTTGCATTTGGGCATGGCTTGTACAATCATGGAGTGTGGCCAGGTGAGTGTTAGACACATTTAAGAATCCTTATATTGCAGTTTAAGAGGCTTATGTTTCCAGGGTTTATAAATTTCTCTATGGTCCTGTAAGACTCCACACTCCATCCAAAAGGAAATGTACCATTTCACACAGATTAGCTACACAAGACCTTAGTTACTAACTATAATTTCTTAACCAGACTTTGTCATTGGTTTTATAAACATAAGTCATCAGTTGTTTTACATTAAAAGCAGGGATTAAGATGATGTATGGAAGTAGTTAATTTGACTCAGGACAAGCAGAAAAACAGTAAGACAGAGTTTTAAGGAATTGAGTAGAGCCCCCCCCCCCACCTTGAGCAGTGTCTTTGCATAGTCTTCCACTTTTGTGCAGCAGAGGAGAACATTAATGTTCACAAGTTCAGCTCTCAGTAATGCTGCAGAGCTGTGGATGAGAATGAAAATCCTCAATAAAGAAGAGAATTAGTGATTTTAAAAATAGTGTTCAATTATAAAATAGGGAAGGTAGGTAGAGAAGTTTGAAGATAGATTCAAACAAGTCTATGAGTTTCTTTTTTTTAACTTGAAACAAAATTTTATTACACGATTGGCTACTTCTCTACTTTGTACACAATCATTCCCACCCTCCACAGAAAGACTGCTTCTGAACCTCTCATGTGATGACCCAGCACTACAGTCCTGATGCTAACAGAACAGTAGAGATGCCTCAGTGATTTACTTTGGAAGCTGGACATTGGCATATGGTCCTTGCACCCATCAGTCTTTATTCAAAAATACAAAATAAATTATCTATATGCATAGACAATAACAGCAGAAGTCATTATATATTATCAAAGGAAACTCGTAACTGATGGTTACAGTGATGAGCCATCCTTCACTTCAGTCAATTTCTCCAGGTGACTTCTCTGAAGTTATCGGCAAGGAACCTACCATGAGCTTCCTGTCAGTTCATCGATAAGGGCAAAACACTACCCTGGGAGTTCAAACATGCCACCTCCCATATCCCATCCCACTCCACCCATTGCACCATTTCCAGGGTCATTCCCTTCTTTAGGAATTTCTGTCACTACAGTTTCAGCTGTATTTAGCAAGGAGGCCACCCCAGCAGTATCCAGTAAGGCAGTCTTACAACCTTTGTTGGATCAATGATTCTTTTTTCCACCATGTTCACAAAATCTCTAAGCATGGTATCATAACCAACTTCTGAGGAACCCTGCAGAATTTTCCCAACTATCAAAGATCCTTCAACACCTGCATTCTTAGCAATTGTCATTGCAGGAATTTTAAGTGCTCTTCTAATAATTTCTATACCTATTTTCTGATCTTCCTTAGCAGGCTTTAATGAATCCATGGCTGGGATGTACTGACGAAGAGAGCAGCCTCTCCTAGAAAAATGCCTTCTTCAACGGCTGCTCATGTATCATGGAGAGCATCTGTAACTTTGTCTTTATTCTCATTCACTTCAATATCACTTGTCCCTCCAACTTTCAGCACAGCTACTCCCTCTCAAAGTTTAGCATGTTTCTTGTTCAGTTTTTCCTTTTCATATTCATTAGTTGTGATGTCTAGCTGCTCAGTGATTTCTTGAATACTTTCTTCAGTGTGAGCTTTGTCACCTTTTCCTTTTAGAAGCATGGCATCATCTTTGGTGACAATGACCTCTCCAACTTTTCCTAAGTCATGAACTTGAACATCTTCAAGATTTAGATTCAACCCTCTTCTTCAAAGGCCACATCACCAGTAGCAATCGCCTCGCCGTATCATTAAGCTGGTTCTTCCTCTTGTTCCCAAACCCTGGAGCTTTGACTGCTACAGCCTGAAGAACAACTTTGAGCCTGTTCAAAAACAGTGTGCTAAGAGCATCTCTGTCAACATCTTCAGCGATTATGACCAAGGACTTCTGATGAACATTAGCAATTTCAAGAGCAGGTACAATGGACTGGACACTAGAAATTTTCTTTTCACTCAACAAAACATTGGCATCTTGGAATTTACTTTTTTGATCTTTTGATGTGTTAATAAAATACAGGGAAATATATCCTCTGTCATACTTCATGACTTCAATAATTTCTAGCTCATCATTCAGGGTTTTTCCATTCTTCACTAGGATGACACCCTTTCTTCCAGCCTTTTTCATTGCATCAGAAATGATGTTCCCAATGTCTTTGGCTCCATTTGCGGAAATTGTAGCAACCTGAGCAATTTCTTCAGGGGTCGTCACAGGTTTAGATTATTTCTTAAATTCAGCAATTAAAACATGGACAGCCAACATCACACCTCTACGGATTTCCACTGTATTAGCCCCTTTGCTCATTTTCTCAAAGCTCTCCTTGGCAACAGACCGTGCCAGAACAGTGGCAGTGGCGGTGCCATCCCCAGCCTCTTCGTTTGTGTTGTTGGCAACATTCTGAACAAGTTTAGCGCCCATATTTTTGTATCTATCCTTTAAATCAATTGACTTTGCAACAGTGACTCCATCTTTTGTTACTTTGGGACTTTCACAACTTTGTTCAATAATCACTGTTCTTCCCTCTGGCCCCATTGGAAAGGCTGCAGCATCGGCTAAAAGGTCTATACCTTAAAGCATTAAGGCTCCTGCATCCTCACCAAATTTTACATCTTTGGCATAGGCCTGAGTGAGATGAGGAGCCAGCATGGGACACTGATCTCATCTGGTAAAGAACTGTGGGTAGTCGAAGCATTTCTGCATGGTGGCTACTGGAGAGCACGAGGTGAGGCAGGCCATCCGTGGGCAGTGAGGGACCCAGCAACTTCTCTGAGTTTCTTATGCATCATATTTTTTCTTCTGCTGTGATTTATTCCCATGGAAGAAACATGCATATAACACAGGTTGCTAGTATATTTTATTTTCAGCACTAGGGCAAAAGGAACAAATTTGATTTATTAGGGGTTAAAATACATT
Organism: Rhynchomys soricoides; assembly: GCA_019843965.1. NCBI lineage: Eukaryota > Metazoa > Chordata > Mammalia > Rodentia > Muridae > Rhynchomys > Rhynchomys soricoides. The sequence goes on along the minus strand of JADRCH010000066.1, from coordinate 9,810,307 downwards.
TTCCAAGGTAACGTAATTTTATGTTTCAGTTTGAAAATAAGGTGGATAAATATTATTAGAGGAAGATGACAGTTAGGAGATAAATTGATATAAAAATGAGATCTAAAATTTCTTCACTCTTAGTACTAACACAAATATAATTCCTCACAATGAATTATGTGATTGACATTTCATGTGAAATTTTATTATATTTATATGCAACTCTCTAACTTTAAAATATTTAACAGCAATGACCAACTTGGCAAAATTTTTATTTTCCAACCTCTGGATATAATATAAACACCATATAGCATAAATAAAAAAACAGAATATAAAATACAAGCATAACATAATATATATATACATAATATGAACATGATATACACATAATATAACATAATATAAATTTCAAAAATCATGCAGTGCAAATAATAAAATAAATGTAACTTTTCTTTCCTTCCATGTGACTGGTAGTGCTAGATTTTTTTAGTATTGATTTTATTAAAATATGCACTGTCTGGTTAAATTAAACACCCTTTAAGTTTTTTATATTTTAAAGTATTTAGAGAAGTTATTTTTCTATTTCTATTTATTCCTCTTATCTATGAAATATTATCTTAAGGATATTTTATCTAGGATACAACATCCATAGAAAATTTCACTTTATATCTCAGCTAATACCACATAGGTATATAGCCTAATAACTGACAAGAATTGTCCATTTATCTTACCAGCACTTACATAGAAGATATGAGGATAGTTTCCCAAAGTTTTATATTGCCCTTCTACTCAATATTATGTTCCCATCTACAGAGTACTTACAATGCTCATTTTCAACATTGCCAACTGATATTTTACTTTACTTGAAGCAGGTGTAAAGAAATCACAGGACTTGTACTTTACCCGTTGTTTTTCTCCCTTTAGAATAGACCTAGCTAGACACCAAGCGTGGTGCTGCATTCTGATTTTCCAAGCGTTTGGAAGGTGGAAGAGAACAAGAGGGGAAGGGAAGGGGCAACAGAGGGGATGGGAGGGGCAAGGAGCAAGGGGAGAGCAAGCAGAAAGGGAAAGGGAAGGGAAGGGAAAAGGCACGGTATTCATGCGGAATTCCTCACGGATTGATAGCTTTGCTTATTATGTTTAGTTTTTCTCTGTGTTTGTTTAGTTTTGGTATTGTAATTTTGTCACAGCATTTCTTCTCTCTCTTCTCCCCCTCAAAACTTTCCCGTATATACCTTCCCACTCTCTCCCTCAAATTCATGGCTCTTGGGTACTAACTGCTACTGTATGGATATATGCATATGTATATATGCATCCATAAATGTAACTGACGAATATATATAATGTCATTTGTATGACTGTTTTCAGAGATGATCATTTGGTACTTTGTGTACTCTCCCCTGGCTCCCAGCTTCACTGGGTCACCTGCCTTTTGTGTATAGGGTTGGAGCCTCAAGGGTCTACTATGGTTGCCCTTAGTCACCTCTAAAGGTAGGTTGGGTATAATGGACCACTCTGAATACTGCACCCTTTGAACAAAAGTCTTAGTTTCCGGCTAAGATCCTGGAACAAAGCTTTCTCATGCTGACCGTTGACATGGGACCACTGGTGAGGATACCACGGCACCCCAAACAATACCCACTCTCATCCCAAGACTCACACCATGTCTTCTCTTTGTTCTCAGACGCTAACTCTGACATCCTTCCTAGCCCTTTGACATTGACCCTGGCCCTCTGTTTCTAATTCTGTAACTTATCTCATATATATTATTCATTCAGAAAATAAAGAACTCTCCCAATTTTGAGAAATTAAAAAAAAAAGAGTAACTCGTGTCTTTCTTTAACAGAAGCCTCACTGTTTAGTTGAATAGCTAGAGATAACTCTATCTCACCAATTCAAGAAGAAATAAAGTCAATATAATGTCAAACATTTCAAATATTCATTTTGCTATTATGAGCCCTGGAGTAGTAAATGGCCAAAATGTAGACTTCAGAATTTATACAATGATCTTTTCAATTTCCATTTTTATTTCTTCATTACTTACATGCATAAAAATACAGAATTCTTGTCAATGACGGTTTTAGTGATATTTCACTTATTCAGACAAGCTATTTCCTTGTTTCTCCGGATCAGAGTTTTAAAACATCATTTTAAAAATAAGATATTCAATTACACATATTACAAATGTTGATTTAAAAAATCTTTTGTTCCCAGAAACTCTCAAAATAGAAAATCACACATTTATTTTACCTTTCTTCAATCTTAGTAATATGCAATAAAATCGAACTGCTCAGTCATTTAAAAAGAAAATGATTAGAAATCCTCTCCCATAAAGAAACCTGTAATATTAAATTCATCAGTAAAAAAAGTGACATGAAACACTCAAGACAGCTGACAGGAAATTTTACCCTGTATATTTTTGTTTCATTTGTGGATACCTCATAGTGAATCTAACTTTTCAACCAGCACAATTGGCAATTGTATATTGGCCCTCTTTAATGTCGTTAACAAGAGACTCATGCTAACAGTATCAACTTGTCTCTGCTCAACAGATTGAACATATCTTCTTTGTAATTTTATAAGCAGTTTTATAAGTTTTATGAGATCAGAAAAGAACCCATCCCATTATTTTATAAGCACGCATTCTTTCAAACCAGAATCTCATTATGGACAAAGCAAAACACTCCTACCCGGATCCAAATTATCTCAGCATCATGCTTATATCCCCAGTTCAAAGTTCAATACAGGTTTATAGGGCATGTTGGCCTCAATCGGAGTTTTGTAATGATGAAACTTCATTAGTTTTTGTAAATATTACTTGAGGCCAGCTAGCATGAAAGCTGTATTGAGAGTTGTATGAGTTTCCAGGCAGGATTTCAATGAGAATATTTTGCCTGATTGACCCCCCAATATTATATCACTTTGATAAAGTTATTTATATGTCTAGGATTGAATATTTAAGATAATACTTTATAGCTATTGAACGTTGTATCTAAATATTTTAGAAAAAATAAAAAAATATTAAAAGTAAATCCATTGCCATTTGCCCAAATAAGGAAATGCTATAATAATAAATTAATAAAAACATGATCAACTTTCACTTCTAGTCTATATATTTTATGACCATTTGTGTTCTCTTGTTCAGTAATTTACTACATAATATTGCTATAATATATATATTATGAATTTATATATATAAACATTATACATGTATGCAAACTTCTATGATATTTGAGTTTACTTTGAAAAGTAATCACATTTGTAAGGCTTTTAAAGTTCTCTTTTCCATGATTGTTTCAAAATTATATGAAATGTGACTTTTAACCTGGGCTTTTGGACCATTAGATGCATTCACTTGTCTTTCTGTCTTTCTCCACCGAATCATTATTTAGTGTGAAGTCTTAAACATAGTAATTATTAGTAAGCATTTGAAACCATAGTTGCAAATTGCTTTAGTTAATTGTTTTAATAGAACTATCTGGGAAATTTACAGAAAGAAGATCACTTATTTGTACTCCTGAAATTGTGATACCAAAGTGTTATTTAATTTTTAATTGGCAAATTTGAAGTCAATTGCTTACTAATTTAGAGTCATTACCCATATAACCAATCATACTAATATAGGAAAGATTATTACAAACTGGCACACTAAATGTTGCTTTTCATTTTGATGCATAGTATTTAAGAATATTTTAAAATTATTTTTAAATGTGAAAGATTAACAAAATCTTACCTTGTCTTTAATTGTAGAACTTGAGATATTACTCCAAACCATGAGATAAATTCTTCAATAACATGGCATAAGTTATAAACACATATTTCAGTGCTTTCAGGTCTTTGATTTTATAAGTGCTTACCGTATACCAGGGTTTACATGAACCCGTTATGCCAAATAAATTCCAGTGGGTTCATCACACCATGTTCTTCAGCGTGGTTCCCCATTTCAAAAAGCTTATCTAATTAATAAACAGTCTCCAGACAGACTACCCCACTAGTCCCAAGTTTCAAAATGCTTTCAAGTATGTTCGTACACAATTTCTGATGAAGTTAAAAATTCAAGTGTGATTACAAAAAAAAAAGTTAAACTTTATGATTAATTTAAACTCAAGAAGCAAAACATTAACATTCAGTTTGGATTTCATAAAATGGTTAATTGTATAACATGTTTCAAAATATTATTTTTTTAGATATTGAATAAGTAGCTTTTCCAGGATTAATAGGATAATGAGGTAAGAGCGTGAAAAATATAAATCTCAGTACTGGGGAGATAACTAAGTGGGTGAGAGCATATCCTGCACTTTCAGAGGACCCAAGTTTGAGTCATAGCACCCAGGTAGGGGACCTTATAACCACTTAAATGTTCAGTGACTGAGGCTATGATGACCTCCATGGGCCTGCATGGGCCACTGCACTTGTGTCAGCCTAGTCTATAGCAAAAATATATTAATATACATAACTACAATATAAAAATGATTATTAAATCATTGTTACTATTGAGAATACAGATTGCAAAAATATGTTCAGAATATAAAATCTTAGAGAAAAAATACTTTAGTTTCTGATTTCTTTCTTTCCTAGTTTCAAGTTGAATTTCAATAGTTTTTAAAGGCAAATCACTCTTACCAATCTATTTCATTATTAGGTCTATTTATTTGGATTTGATTTCAAGCTTATGTCATACATTACTTAGCTACAGTATCATGATTGGCATCAAAGTATTGGAAGGATAGTAAATATTTTATTATTTCTTAACAACTTTTCATTAGAGAGCCACAATAATATCTTGCAGAACAAATCCAAAAGTTTTTAGCAAAATGTTAACATTTGCTTAAAATGTATCATGCGGATTCTAGAACTTTGACTCTCAAATGATGAATTGTTCAAAACCATCATCCAGTAAAACAGAATACTATGTGATAACTATATAACTTTTTGGCAAAAAAAATGTTTTGTGTATATCTGTTTGCATATCTTTATAATCTGAAGTTGATAACAATCATCATAATTTGTCAGATTTTTTCCTATTTTGCTTTGTAGAAAAAACAAATGTTAAGGTTAATCCCCACACCATTCAAGAACTGCAAACACAAGAAACCAGTTTATACAGTCCCAACAGGAAGAAAGCATCAGAGATAAAATCTTAGCTACAGAGATATTCTAGATACAACTCTATATAAAAAAATTAAGCTGCATTGTGCATTTCCAAAACTGCAATATACAGTGTCTATAAGCTTGAAACAATTATATGTGTTTATAACAGAGAGTTAACAATGCAGTAATTTGTCAGTTTTAACCAATTTTAGTTGTTGTGATTGTTTGATACAAAGTCTCCAATTGTAATCCAGCCTAAACTTAAATCTGAGATCCTCTTGTGTCAAAGTTTCTAGTGCCAAGGTTATAGGAATACACCAACACGTTTGGTTTCAAATTTTTGTTTTAAATAAATTATTTTATTTATTAAACAACATGGCTAAGTCTATATCTAAAATGTACAGCGTACTTTGAAGTAAAAGTCAATCTTCTAATAATCAAATTAGACTGATTTGTATGGAATACCTAACATAGTTATCATTCCTATCACAGGAAAAAGTCATGTCTGCCCTTGCTTTTTCCAATAAGAGATTATAAATTATTGTCATTGTATGGTATAATAAAATCAGTTGTTCCTCCTATCTAAATATTATTTAGGTGCTTTCATCCAAACCTTCAATCTTCAACCTTAATAACAATGATCTATTGTCTACTTATATGAGATAATTAATTTTTGATCCACATTTGAGTACTGTGAAGTGGTATTTACCTTTGAGTGTCTTCATTATTTCAGCTAACAGTCTTCCAGATTTATTCATACTGTGTAGATTGCAATGCTACTGTGACTAATACTGTCATCTACATTAGCTCATTCCTTATTGTTTCATTCATTGACTCTAAGCTTGATTATATCTATATCTGAACCCTTTTTAACACCGGAGGAATAAGATTTATGTAAAGATGTATCTGACATACTTATCATTTCTTTTGACTATGAAATGTTCTAATTTCTTGGTTATTAAATTGTATGGCAGATATATTGTTTTGAGTTAATTCCATACAGTTTAATATGGCTGTTCTATTTTATAATCTTCCATCTCTAGGTAAGGATTTCTCTTTCTTTGCCATTTTGACAGATGTCATACTACAGCTTGGTGATTACTTCATTCTGATAACTTAATTTGTATTTTCCCTGGTAATTACTGATGGTGACCAAATTTTCCTTTAACCAAGTTTTATTTACTTTAATTTGTATGTTTATGCATGTGCGTGTGTGTGTATGTGTGTGGTATGTGTGGGGGGAGGGTCAGGGGGAGAGGTGGGTCACAGTAATCAAACCAATTTACTTCAGCTTGACAACAATCATCTCTCAACACTCATTTACATTGATCATCTATATATTTTCAGCTGAAACGTAACTATTTAGGTCCATACGTGTGTGTGTGTGTGTGTGTGTGTGTGTGTGTGTGTGTGTGTGTACATGTTATGCAGGCAAGTGTGCTCTTTTCTAAACATGGGCTATATTTTTGATGTCAGGTCTCCTATAATTATGCTTTGCTAGCTGACCAGCAATCTTCAGGCATCCTCCTGTTTCTACCCCTGCTCTCCATATTGGGATTAATTATATGCAGGTACACATATCATCTCACTTGGGCGGTGGGAATCAGTCCAGCACTTACCTGAGTAAGCTATCCTTCTGGTCTTCTTAGCTCGCATATAATAGAGTGGTTTTCTGTGTATGTTGTTTAAATTCTGTATGTATTTTTGATATTAACTCCTTATCCAATGTGTAGGTTGCAAATGTTGTCTTCTGTAATATAGGCAGTCTTTTCTCTATTTTGTTTGTTTTGTTCTTAACAATCTGTTTCCAGTGATGTCCTTGCTTTTGCCTGTTTTCATTTTCTATCTTTTTGTAAGTTTTTTGAGGTACCAATATCAAAAACATTTTTCCTGTAATTTTTTAATTGCTGTGGCTTCATCAAACCATTTTAATTAAATTTTACATATAATGAGAGAATGTAAGATAACTCAGTTTCTAACACTCTCCATTGAAAAGACTGACTGTACTTTTATGTGTGTATGGATGTTGGATTTTGTAAAAGATAATTTCATATTTATTGAGATGACCATTTTTTTCTTTCATCCAATTAATACATTGTACAATATTTTCTAGTTATATGTGTTGAAACATTCTTTTATCTATAGAAGGAATCCCTCTTGATCACAGTGAAAGATACTTTAATTCGCTGATGAATTTGGTTTGCTACTATTTTGATGAAAGTTCTTGCTTTGATAACATCTAAAGAACTTCTAAGTCTGTGTGATTTGGCTGGAATGCAGACAACTCCTTTAGTATATAATCTTTAATCCCTATGGTTAGAATTCTTTAGTACATGTCTTTAATTCCAAACAATGCTATCTAACTGAGAGGCAGGCAGACCAAGTGATGAATCAGAGAAAGATTTGACAGAATGAGTTAGAGATAGAATATGCACAACTCTCAGGATAAAAAGTATTTAAGAGTGATGTAGGGAGAGAGAACCAATTCAGACAGTTCAGTTGATGAGAGTTGAGTTGAGTCAGTCTTTTGGGAGTCAGTGCAGTGAGTACAGTGCAGTGTAGTTGAGTTTGTTCATGCAGTTCAGTGAAGGTCAGCAGAGGCAGATAAAGCCATAGAATAGGAAAGAGTCAGAAGATTTGAACAAATTGCCAGAATTAGTTTGAGGCCAAGCAGAGATCTCAGCTAAGGTGACAGAAGCCAGATTCAATCAGTCAGTTTAAAGAGAAGTTTGAGCCAGAATATCTGAGTTGAACCAGTCAGCCAGAGTTCAGAGAGAGCTAGAAAGGGTGAGCTATTTCAGCAGTAAGCCTCCAATATGACAATTACTTCAGGTGAATAAAAGTTTATTTTAAAGTAAATTTATCATTTTACTTAAGTTTTAGAAGCAACAAAAAAGAATACACCGTATTATGTATCATAACCTGTAGGAATATTCATATTATTCAGAAATAATTAAAGTCAGTATTTATTAAAATTATTTTGTACCAATAATATCATTTTACAAATAAGTTCTTTACATGTTAAAAGAGAATTATAAAAACAGATCTTAATTGTTAATATAAATTCTTATCAGACATTATTTTATACCATTTATATTAATATTTAGTTTGTATTTTACTAAGAAAAGAAGATTTATAGTACAAATTGGATTAATAAGTCAAAAAATGGAAGGAAAACAAATACATATTTCCTGTGTTAGTTTGTATGCTTAATTCACATATGTTAAATTTAAGGAATTGAAATCCTTGGTCATCATATTTGGTATTATTCAAAAACAATATATTATTAGTGTCTTATAATAAGTGACTCTAAACTTCGTCAAAAACATTCTGTTTATATATTCATGTAATCTGTTCTGTGTTTTTATACTTGATAACCTTGGAAATACCCTACTTTTGAATTCGAGCACCTGTGGTTGGAAAGACTCAGGTGTCTACTTTTCCCCATTTGTGTTCTAGGCCAATAGGTATCTCTCTCTCGTAATTATTTTGCCATTCATCTCTCTCTGTTCTTTCATGGACAGGATACATTCACAGGGGAAGGGATAAAAATGTGTCAGGCCAATGTCTTCACTCTGTGCTCATAAGCTACTGCAATAGCACTCCTGATTATGCCAAAATAAGAAATGAGTTCATTGATTTACAATATCAGTGGCCTATGCCTATTGATATAAACACACAAAGCAGAGCATCTTCCAGGACTATGTAATAAAAAGTCTTGAGTATGAAATAAATGACCTAGAAAAGAAGAGGAAATCTCTTTCTTAACCTCAGTGATGTCTATTCTGTGCGCAGATAGATGTTTTCTGCTTTAAAAATATAGTACAAACCGCCTATTTTCAGTTTCATCAAAATCCCATCAGTATCAGAAGACATAAGAAATTAAAGTTTGGTGGAAACCCAACAAAAGACTATATTACTTTTTTAATTATTAAAATACATCAAAAAGATTAAATGATATAATAAAATACAGTTAAGGACACAGGCACAGGAAACACACACAAACACACAATAATAAACTTTGTCACAATAAATTTCTTTAAGGAAAATCTGCCTTTTGTCACTCCTCCAAAGTCTGTCAGAAAATAAAACATCTCCTTATCATGATCTTTATGTTTAAGTATTATTAAAGTTATTCTAATATTAAACTTAGATGTATCAGTTTATTCTTAAACACTTAATGTCACAATATAATTTAGCCTAAACTGACATTCAAATTGGAAACATTTTCAAAAAAAAAAAAAAAAAAGATTTGATCACGTTTATCTGACAAGGTGAAGTTTTGTCTTCCATCACATCATGATGGCCTGTCATTCATGTGACAAAAGGTTTAAGATGAATGAGAGTTAAGGAGAAAGGTCAAATAAAATGCACAGGCACCTCTGGCAGGACACAATCCATCAAATGAAAGAGCAAAACTTCCTTAGTCTACGCATTCATTACAAACTATTAAGTGTTCATTTTATCTAAACTGCTACAGTGAAATCAAAGAATGTATCAGTTTCAATGATGGAAAATTAAAATAACTTAGTTAAAATAAAATTGAATAAGCCTTTCATTAAAATTGTTCTCCTTTTGAGGTAGATGCTATGCTGAATTGTATATAAAGATTTAAATTTATTTTATTATTTGATTTCATTTAGGTTTAATCTAAATGATTTTAGGTTAAAAAATGTTTTAGGCACTCTTGTGAATGAACACCAAATCCTTTTAGCTTTTAATCTTTAAAACTAAATTTAGCATTTGTATTTTTATAAACTTCATATCTAATGGTATTTTGTAATGACTTAAATCACTTAAGAAATAACTATTACATTCTTATTCTCAAAACCTGATATTTTTCATAAAATTTCAAAAATTATATTCTATACAGTTTAACGAATCAATTTAAATAAAAACTCTTTAAGAATGATCAATCAGGCCATGGCACAGTTGAAAACTCTGACCCAGAGTTGTTCTAAAAGAACTGCAGCGGCAAAAATGGAGAGGAGACTGAGGGAAAGGAGGTTTAGTGGCCAGCCCAACTTGGGATCCATCTCAAGGGAAGTCTCCAAGGCCTGACACTATTGCTGATTATATTGTGTTCTTACAGATGGGAATTTCGCATGGTGGTCCTCTGAGAGAACCATCAAGCAGTTGATTGAGAGAGAAGCAGATATTACACCCAGCCATTGGACTAAAATCAGGTACTCCTGCGGTTGAATTAGGGAAAGGCTGAAAGAAGCTGAGGAGGAGGGAGACCCCATAGGAAGACCAGCACTCTCAAGTAAACTGGAACCCTAAGATCGCTCTGACACTGAGGCACCAACCAGGCAGCACACAGGAGCTGGTCTGAGGCCCCGGACACAAATACAGCAGAGGACTGCATGGTCTGGCATCAGTGAGAGAACACACCCCTAATCCACAAAAGGCCCCAGAAAGTGGAGAGGCCTGGAAGGAGAGGGGATCCTCTTGGAGACGGGTAGGAAGAATGGGATAAGGAACTGTGGTAAGAGGTACTGGAGGGGTGCAATGGTTGGATTGTAATAATAATAATAATAATAATAATAATAATAATAATAATAATAATATATTAATCGCATTTGGAAAGTTTCTCCTCTGTTCTTGAGTTAGTTGCTATCTATCATAAAATAATTGATCAGAAAATGTTCAACAAACATTGCATACGCTAAGAACTACTATTACGAACTCACTTTTGTAGTTGTTTTAGTTATTCAGTGTCTTAGAATGACTAAATCAGACAATTCATGTATACAGCAAAACAAGATGCTATAATTTTAACTGGAATCATGGCATTTGAGCTGCTAAGAAAACACCTGACATTACTCTGCATAGCTGTTTTTTTAAACATCAAGCAATTCATACTGACAACATATATGATCTTTGATAAGTCACCAACCACTTCAGTGACACAGATCTCAAATCAAGTGGGACATACTGAGATAGCATGACCAGTCAGATCATTTGGCCTCTTATGGCACTATGAGGGCTAGTCAGTAGGGAAAAAGTTTATGGCTAATCTACAGCATGTTTTTCATATGTCCTGGAACAAAGTGTGAGGTTCTTTAGCAATAAGGCTTTATCATTAACATATGGTAGGCAGCCAAGAATAATGGCACTAACCTACAATATGGAATATTTTCAATTTTTAACTTTAAAAGAAGGAACTCATTCCTGTTACTATTAACTTGTTCTAAAACAAAAACAAACAAACAAACAAAAACAAATAAACAAGTGAACAAGAACATGACTAATTAAACCCTAGGCCCTAGGCCTTACTGGAAAACCCAAATTTCTTTTTTTTCTAACTGGACATTCAATATAATTACCTTATACATTTTATATTTGTCCACTTTGATGTGTACATCTCTACAATCTCATTAGACAAGGTTTTTATTTGTTTTGCAAGAGATGGTAATTTATTAAAAAAAAAAAGCTGAAAACTGACAAGTTTTCAGCAAATAAGAGACTATAGAATACACAATAGACATCTTGTTATCATAGAGGAAATTCATTTGTGTCAACAGGTACACCAATTACAGTTTTATATACTTTTGGTGAATCTAAATATTTGAGAAGAGTTATACTGTTGCTTTAATTGTACATATTTCATTTAATTGTTTGAACATTGTGCATATATATATATATGTATATATGTATATATATACATATATATATACATATATTATTATTATTATTTTTTGCTCTCATCTCCATCCCTCTCTAGCTGGAATTCCTCTTTTTAATTTTTTGGATTAAATTTTGTTTAACTACATATGTGTCTGATTCTGTGTTTGTGTGTGTGTGTGTGTGTGTGTGTGTGTGTGTGTGTTGTTCTCTCCTTTCCTCCTCCCCCCTTTCCTGCTCCTCTTCACATCTCCCATTTGTGAGGTGGGAACTTACTCTATTGGCAAAGCTGATATCAAACTCCTGGACTCAAATGGTCTTTGAACTTTGCTTCCCAAACTATGCCCACAGTTGTGTGCTTCTTTACTTGCTGCTGCTTTATATGACAGAGTATCTTGCTAGGTAGATTAAGAGCTCACTATGTATGCTATAAGAACTATGTTGAAATTCACTAGGCAAGCCTTCTACTCAACAAATTCCTGTCGCTGCTTGTATTATGCATGCTTATTATGTACCTCAAAAAACTGTTTGCAAGAGGTCTGCATGTAGCTTCTGGGAACCTGCCCTAGTTGGTTCTGATTAGTAAATAAAGATGCCAATAGCCAATAGCTGAGGAGGACAGACAGAGGTGGGAATTTAGAATTTCCCAGGCTTGGAACTGGGGAAGAGGAGAGAGAGACCCATGCAGGGAGAGTGTGCAGAAGAAAGAGACAGAGCTACCATGTGAAGGGGCTGAGAGAAAGATTTACTAGATCATAGAAACATGACTTATTTATACCATCAAAAACCTATGAAAAAATTAAAGTAAGAGCTGGGGAATCTACCCAAATGCACACATTCATAATACATACATATGCATACATATCTAAGTCAATAAATACAAATAAATAATGTGAAAGTAAACCATGAATTTTTATAGCTTTGGGATATAAGCTGTAGAAAAAAATCAGCTATACTCAAAATCTGGCAAGTTTAACAAATAAAAAGAAAATATTTTCAAATTCCATTGCTCTCATATGCACAAAAATACGAATCCAAGGAATGTTTTTCTTTTAATCTTATTTGTCTCATTTTTAACCAGATATTTAAGAATTTTATAATGTTTTGAAGTAGAAATTTCTGGTTTCATTAGAGACCCAGTAGTGTCATGTGATGTTTCATTGAAACTGCCTTATGAGAGGATGTTTTGCTAAAACATGGCTGTGAGAGGGTGTGTTGCTTAGGACAGACACATGGTGGTTTTCTGGAAGTTTTGTGGTGAAAGGGCATGTGATAGTTTGCTGGAGTGGATGCTTGAGAAGATCCATGACGTTTGGAGACAATAAGTATAACCTAACAGACAGTGGATGTTGTTCTTGCATTGGTTCACCTTGCTGGTCTTTGTTGATGGTAGATTTATTTTGATGATGATGGTCTGCAGTTGGTTCACCTTGATTTCTTCTCTAATCTTTTCTTGTCATAACTTCATAGAGAGACATGTACCACAGAACTTCTGATAGTGTTCTGGCTGCTTCTTGCTGATTTGGCAAACTCATGCTGATCTTAGAGCCTTGCAGTTTCTTCTGGATAGGGCCATGCTGATTCATGCTTGGTGTTTTACTAGTGGACTGGGCTATAGACAATAAAGTTTGGAATCACCCCAAGGAAATACTTCTAAAAAGGTCCGTGTCCCCCTTTATCCTATTAGCCATCTTCCTTTGCTACTTTTGAACAGTGAACTATAAGGGAGGTTGAAATGTTTAAGAACCCTTATTAAAGTAGGTTTTGATCTTCCTTCTTGAACTTAGTATGGTCTGTAAGTTGTATTATGGGTATACAGATCTTTTTTCCTGATATCCACTTATTAGTGAGTATATACCATGTGTGTTCCTTTGTGACTGTGTTACCTCAATCAGGATGATAGTTTCTAGTTGCATCCATTTGCCTGCGAATTTCATGAAGTCATTGTTCTTAATAGCTGAGTAGTATTCCATTGTGTGAATGTACCACATTTTCTGTATCTATTCGTCTGTTGAAGGACATCTGGGTTGTTTCCAGTTTCTGACTATTACAAATAAGGCTGCTATGAACTCAGTGGAGCATGTGTCTTTATTATATGTTGAAGCATCTTTTGGGTATATGCCCAGCTCTTAGGGACTAAACCACCAACCACAGAATACACATGGAGGGACCCATTGGTCCAGCTGCATACGTAGCAGAGGATGGCCTTATCTGGTATCAATGGGAGGGGAGGCTGTTGGTCCTTTGAAGGATTGATCCCCCAGTGTAGGGAAATGCTAGGGAAGTGAGTCAGGAAGTGGGTGGGTGGGTGTGGGGGGGAGCACCCTCCTAGAAGCAGGGGGTACAGGGATGGGATAGGGGGTTTTTGGAGATGAAGCTGGGAAGGGGGATAACATTTGAAATGTAAATAAATAAAATGATAAATAAAAAATAAAAATAAATAAATAAAAATTGAAAAGTAGATTTTGAAAAATATAATCCTACAATGTATTTTAATTATATTATATATACCATGTCCCAACTCTTCTTAGATTTCATCCTTCCTCTCCTACCCACCCAACTTTGTACCATCTTCTCTTGAAATCTATCAAATCCAGGTTCTACTGACCCTATGTTGTTGGATGTTTGCCTTTAACTGATATGTTGCCAGCTGACAAGGGGCCATGTCATTGACGAAGTGTCCTTTTCCATACACAGCAGTCATCCATAGATCTTAAGGTAGAGATAAGAGTTAACATTCAACTCTCTCTATGCTAAGACTTTTCCTGGCTTGAGTTTCTACAGGTCTTGTACATACAATGAAATCTGCTGTGAGTTCATGTGTACAAATGTTTTACTACTGTTGGAAAGCACAGTTTGATTGGAGTCATCTTGCAACTCTGGCTCTTAAATATATTCCTACTTCGGTTTTGCAATGATCCTCAAGCCTTAGGAAGAGGGATATGGAGCAGATGCTGTCAGAGTTTCTATCCCTGCACAAAACATCATGACCAAGAAGCAAATAGGGGAGGAAAGGGTTTATTCAGCTTATACTTTCCACATTGCTGATCACCAAAAAAGTCAGGACTAGAAATCAGTTTGTAGCATTTTTTTTTTTAAATTGTATTTAATCATTTTTTATAGTCCAGATTTTATTCTGCTCCTGGTCCTTTGTCTGATAGTTCCTCATTCCATACCTCCTACCTCTGTCTCCATGAGGATACCCCCAGCCCAACAGATCTCCCCACTCCTTGAGGCCTCCAGTCACTTGAGGGTTAAGTGCATCTTCTCTGACTGAGTTCAGACCAGGCAGTCCTCTGCTGTATATTTGTTAGGCGCCACATATCAGCAGATGCATACTGCCTGGTTGGTAGCCAGTGTCTGAGAGATCTCTTGGGTCCAGGTTAGTTGAGACTGCTGAAGATTTAAAGATGTACCTCTCTATGTGTATAGCAGTAAATCATTAAAAATCTACTTAATAGTATGTCCACTTAACAGAGTTTTGAACATCCTGTAATAGATCGGAAATGAATACTATAGCAAAATTCATGGTACACATGAAGCAATTTCATTTTTTCTTTAAATTGGATATTTTATTTATTTACATTTTAAATGTTATCCCCTTTCTCAGTTTCCCCTCCAGAAACCCCCTATCCCATTCTTCCTCCCCCTGCTTCTATGAGAGTGCTCATCTACCCACCCACCAACTTCTTGCACCCCTCCCTGGCATTCCCCTACACTGGGCCATCGAGCCTTCCCAGGACCAAGGACCTCTCCACCTATTGATGTTTGACAAGTCCATCCTCTGCTACATATATGCCTGGACCCATGGGTCACTCCATGAGTATTATTTGGTGGGTGGTTTAGTTCCTGGGAGCTTGTGGAGGGGGGTCTGGTTGGTTGATAAGAGGGCAGTTTATAGCAATTCATTTTTACAAAAAAAAATTTAGAAAGTTAAAATTCATAACTCAATCATAAAGCTGCATGTCATGCATAAATGAGCAAATAAAAGTCAAAAGAGTAAGTTCAGAAATTAATGAGACAGAATCAAAACCAAAACAACGGAAGAAATAAAGATAAGGTCATTTCTTTAAAAGAATGCCATGTGGGACAAAATTTAGCTAAATTAACCAAAAGGAGACAATCCAAATTAATAAAATTAGAGAAATGGCAGAAATGTTGAGAATTGTAGTATCCTCTTGGATACTACATATTTAATGAATATGCATTGTCCTTCCCATCTCTTCTCAATAATTTTGTTTTGAAGTCTATTTTGTGTGATACTGAGATAATTGAACATGATTCATTATTGGATCTATTTTCTTGGACTATTCTTTTCCTTCCCTTTATTAACTTGCTAGGAAAGGTTTTTCCTGAAATAGAATGCCACTAGGTAGATCAACTATGCTCCAGTGCAGTCCCCATAACTACTCTGAGTCCCCATAACTACTCTGGGCTCGATGGTCCAGAGTAGGGGAATGCCAGGGTAGGATGCAAGAAGTGGGTGGTTGGGTAGATGAGCACCCTCATAGAAGCAGGGGGAGGAAGAATGGGATAGGTGATTTCTGGAGGGGAAACAGGGAAAGGGGATAACATTTGAAATGTAAAGGAACTCCATGACATTTTTATGGACTCTTCGTCTTTATTTCCTTACTTTCCCCTTTGACTTACGTGTGTGTATGTATGTGTGTGTATGTGTGTGTGTGTATGTGTGTGTATGTGTGTGTGTATGTGTGTGTGTATGTGTGTGTGTGTATGTGTGTGTGTGTGTGTGTGTGTGTGTGTGTGTGTGTGTATCAGAAAGACTTTTGGGAAGAGAGAGTGAGAGAACTAAATTTGGTAGGTTGAAGGCAAGAGGTTCTTGAAGGCATTGGGGGGAAAGAAAAACTTTATCAAAATGTATTGCAAGAACAGAAAAACCTAAAAACTTTAAATAATAAATAAAATTGATGTTTATTGTTTTTATTCTTTTCCATTTTTATCCATTTCCATTTTCAAAATTAGACTAAGGATATTCTTTAGACTTTATTTTGAATGTATATTTTATACTTTGTAAGAATTGTCCACTTTAATTGGAGGATTTTAATAAATGAAACATATTCATATATCACTCAGTCAAAATAAAACATATCCATTATTTCTAAAGTCTCATTATGTCATATTCTATCCATGTAAAACAAATTAGAGTTGGAAGTAGAAACATTACAACAGACACTGTGAAAATTTAGAAAACTATAAAAACATTCATTAAAAATCTATATTGTACCAAACCTAAAATTTGAAAGATATGAAAAATTTTCTAGATATATGAAACCTATCAAAACTGAATAAGGATAAACTAAATATCTTGAATATGTCTATAATATCCAGAGAAGTAAACAATATTTTTTAACTATCCTAACCCAGTTTCAGAAAATTGGACGAAAACTCCCCAGACACCCAAGAAACAAAAACCATTTTTTCTCAAATTTCCACAAAAGATGAAAATAAGGCACATTTGTGAATTATTTTTATAAAACCAGCTTTACTCTGATACCAGAACCAGAAAAAGACTCAAAAAAGAAATTTAAATACCAAATATTTCTCATAAACATATATAAAATTTTTATATACTTGTAAACAAAAGTCAAGAACATACACATAAACAAAGATGATATCTACCATGATCAGCCTGATATCATTCCAGAGATATAGTGATGGTTCCATACCTGTAAATCAATTAATATATTCAACAAGTTAGGTTGCCCCAAGGAATTATATCACCTGATCATTTCAATGAATACAGAAAAAGCCTTTAGCAAAAGCCAACAACATTCTTTCACAGTCAAAGCTCTGAAGAATCTAGGTAAACAGGAGAAATATCTCAGCATAATGAAAGCAAGTTTCAGAAAGTCCATATCCAACATCATGTGGAGTGTAGAAAATCTCAAAGTATTCCAACTAAAATTAGAAATAAGAGGTGGATGACCATTCTCCCTCTTCTGTTCAGTATAGTACATGAAGTCTTAACTAAAAAGATAAGACAAGTGAATGAGATAAACAGGATACAGTGGGAAATGAAGACATCAATATGTCTTTATTTACTGGTGTTATGACTGCACATTAAAAGATCCTCAAGCATATACCAGAAATCAGCGACAGCTGATAAATACATTCAATAAAATATGAGGATACTAAAGTAGCCTACAAAACCAGTAGTTATCCTACATACAAATGACAATCACCCACAAAAGGAACTCAGAAAATAAAAGCCACTCACATAGGGTCAAAATGAAATCATGAAATAAATATAACCAAAGAAGTTAAAGTTTTGTAGGGTGAAAATTTTAAAACATGAAAAACATTGAAAAGGTTTTTTGAACACCTCAGTTGCAAACAGAGTATAGAGAGATTGACAGTACAATCAGACATAAAAAAAAGATAACCTCAATATTATTCAAATTGTATCATATTTTATTACTTAGTTAAATTACATAGAAATGTACTGCTACTCTAAAATTTAAGTAAAGTTTCAAAACAAAGAGTAAGTTGAGCCCCGAAGTAAACCAATATTTGTTGTGTGTAGTTGCAGCTTAAAGAAGAGAGGCTATAAACAGAGGTTTTACAAAGTTACAATGTTGTTTGTTAGAATATATGAAAATCAACAAATATTAAAAGTAAAAGCAAGGAGGCATTACTAGTAACATATCCAATAAAGAACCCATAACTCAATCATCTCATTTCTAAAATTGAATGCAAAAAATATAAATAATTATTAAATTATTAACATTTGCCTTGAACCAAAACACCATGTGAAATTATTTTCAAAATTATCCAATATATAAATAAAAATGAAATCCATAACAATATATTAGTGCTAACTACAGTGTCAAAACACAGAAAGACATAATACAGCAATATTGATGAGTTATAGACAATGGAAACTTTAATCAGTTTTTGGTGGCGATATAAAATCTTCTTTGGAAATTATTTAACATTGTAATATAAAATTAGACATATATCCAAGTTATGATCTCTGCCACAGCATTTATTCATAGAATATGAAAACATATATTCATAATGAGGTTCAGAATGCTTGAAGACACTTTACTCATATGAGACAATCATTTGAAAGATGATTGTTAGACCACTGCAAAATGAAGTACCTATGATACTGTCACATTAGTATAGCATTCATCAAGTAAAGAACTGGAGGTAGCGTGAGAAGAGGAGATAAGAGAAAATGAGACACAGGGGAGAAATAAAGGTCTCTACCATAGCTGAAGTATACAAAAAGTAAAACCATAGCTATTGAAAATCAAATATCCATAGTAAATATGCAAAAATATCCAAATTTACAGAAGCATCAAAACAACAGGCATTATTCCTCTACAATCTAACTCATAACAGTAGCTTCTTATGGGGGCACAATATAATTATAAAGACATTTATTTTTATATTAATAGAAATATTAGAGTCTTAATTTTCAAGAAACCAATGTATGTGCATTAAGCTACATTTAATATTTTATAATATTTTTTGCCTTTAAATTACTCCTGAGCAGATAGTCATCAAATCTGAAATTCTCAAACCTTAAAGAAATGTCTGCAAATCTCAAAAACATATTTAACCTAAAATTATTTCAATATTCATTCTCTGTAAATGACTCTGTTGTAAACTGGTATATATGTATAATATAATTATTATCTTATATATAATTATGTGTATATAATGTAAATGATATAATGGATGTCAGTGATGGAATTTTCATGGGTGGCTTGGTTAATAAGCTTTTCCTCCAGTTAGTGAACTCTGGAAGCACTATTCAAGCTTCTCTGGTTTTCTGTCATGTGCACACTCAAGAGTCCTTTTAGAGGTTGTAGTCCCTTCCAGACAACTGAGCCAACCTGTTTCTTGATCTTGTACTTAAAATATGTGATTGTGATATAATACTTATCTGTTCCTAAATTACTGAGTTTGATATTCTGTTGCATAGCCACAATGAGCCAAATAACCTGACTGCTCATGAGTTTCCAGTCCTTGAAAGAATGGAAGAAGAATTAGGAAATCTCAAGCAGCAGATGTGACAAGAGGGCTTGTGGGTAACATTGCTGTTCCTTGTCGGGTAAGTTATATTGAAGATGACAACATCCTTGTTTTCTCCAAAGTATATGAACAAAGTCGGCCCCACATAGAGACTTTCAAAAGAGACCCAAGTGGATAACTTACGGGCATACCTGAGCCCTGAGAATTTTTGCAGATACTTTGAGAATTTCAGTTTCCAGAACTCTTAACAAAAAATACTTTTTCACATACTTAGGATATCATTTTCCATATATATTCTGTAATTTTTCAATATTCCTCACACTTGCGTGAAAGTGGCTACCTAGGGATAAATAAATGTAGAAACATAAAGCATTAAAGCATTTTGTGGCTCCACAATGGTCTAAGCAATAATTCATACAATAGGGAAAAAAAACGAAGAGTGTATTTTATGCTTGTGCATAGGTCTGTTATGTGTCCCTTAAGCTTAAAGTGACAAAGTAGAAATAAATTGCTCCATGTATAGAAATATATCAAGTAAAACTTTGTGAGGGCTAACAACATGGAAAAAATATTCTTGTTAAATGTCAAAATATACAAATATTCATAGCTTGGATATTGTCGCCTACATTTTAACTCTCTACCTTAGGTCATTGGAGTAGAAGACGTGGTGATGTTCCTTCCCATGACTATGACATTTACATAAAGTGGAGAAGAAAAGGTCTCAGGATGAAAATTGGCTAGCATATAAACACTTTCCAGGAAGGCCCATTATTTCTATGAGGCTTGCCAACTTGAAATTCATGAAGCTACCTTGTTTGCATTTTTTTTTAAAAAAATGAGGGATTTCATAAAAAATAAGTAAATATCCATTAATACAGTGGGGATTCGTTAAAACTGCGGATGATACAAGTAATTTACTGCATTAAAAATGACAAGATGATAAAAGAGGAAGGAGAGTTAGTGCTGGCCCAGGAGGATGACTGCGATTTTGACCTTAGGAGATTTAGGTGTTTATAACACTGCTTATATCAAAAAGGAAGTTTATAGTCATGTATGGAAACACATTTGCTAGTTTTCTTAGCTAGGTTTTTTTGTTGTTGTTGTTGTTTTGTTTGTTCGTTTGTTTTTGAAACTTGCTTTAAGTATAATCTGGACTTTTATCAAAACAAATGAAAAAATAACCATTTGTTGGCATTTTGGGTCTAAGTTTATATTTTAGAAAAACTAAAAATATTCCTGCTTAGGAAGTAACCACTTACTTTGCATAT
Source organism: Rhynchomys soricoides (assembly GCA_019843965.1). Classification (NCBI taxonomy): domain Eukaryota; kingdom Metazoa; phylum Chordata; class Mammalia; order Rodentia; family Muridae; genus Rhynchomys; species Rhynchomys soricoides. The sequence continues at coordinate 9,789,338 of JADRCH010000066.1, read as the reverse complement.
TAGCACTTAGCAGAATATATGTTTTTCATTTAGCTTTTTTATACTAAATTTTTATCATTAATAACCTGTATTTTCTGTAAATTTTAGTTACTGAAAATGTGAAACTTTGCATAATTTTGTAAAACTTATGATAAAGATAATGTAAAAAGAAGTTCAAAATTCTTTCCTCAGGCTAATCAAAGATGTGATAACTTCCCTAACCAGTAAGAGACTGGAGGCTCCAGGGAGAGAGGAGGTCTGGTTGGGTGGGGACATCCTCATGAAGACAGGGGTGGGGAGGAGGTATGGGATGTGAAACAGTCAGATGGTGGACCAGGAGGGGAATAAAATCTGGACTTTAAGAAATGATTATATAGAAATTAAAAATAAAAAGATGTGTCAGCTTCATTTTCTAGCTATCTGCACTTAATGTCATGAATATGTAATATGTAGAACAACTGGAACTAGATAGTATAAAGTGGAATATTTGTGGTGACAAAGGCATAGAAGTAGGGAAAGGACTAAAACTGGATGGCAGTGGACAGTGAATATGAGAAAAAGGAAGTGCCTGGGTGACATCATATAATGAAGCTCATGGTTATGTAAGTGAAGGGAAAAACAAATTTGCTAAAAGTAAGAAAAAAAGAAAACAAAGAGTATTTGATATTAAACTGACAGAGAACTCTAATACCTTTGTCTAGTACTAGACATTTAATTATTTAAAAGACAGGTTTTCATAATATCAAACAAAATAAAAATGCCATTTTCCTAAAAGACAATGCATGAAGAATTGACCTTGAATTCAATGTTTGAGTAGAGTCTGTTTAGAGACTTTTCTAAGCTCCATTCACAATGTTGAGTGTCTTCTAAACAGAATTGCTAAATATCCTTTGTTCTGACCCCTCTTTTCAAGGATATTTCTACTGGAAACAGCCTTGGAATACAGAGATGATGACTTGCTCCATACCAAAATGTTTAGTAATATGAACTCTTCATGTTGAAAGACTCCACAGCCTTTAGCTAAAGTTTCCTTTCCTAAAGTGCCTACCATTGCTCATGTAGAAACAATCTAAACTTTTGAGTATTATGTCAGGTGTAGAATGCAGTTGGTGGAATATTCTTAAGATTTCCTTTATCTGTGCTCATCAATTTCTATACCCCACATCCCAAACTAGGTGTATTATTCTTGTAAGTGCAGGAGCTATATGGTCCCAGCTCCTGTCAAATTTCTGAACAAACCGCAATAACAACTTGATGAGGGGAGAAAAAAGTCCCTCGAAACTACAAAGAATAGGATTTGGTAGTGAAGCTTAGTGCCACCTTGATATTTATGAAAGGGGAAAAAAAAACAATATGACTCTTCAGCATTGGAAGACATGTTCATTAGAGATACTAGTAACAAGGTGGAAGGGAATGGCCAAACCACCCTACACTGGAAAAGAATTCATATTGAGGAGTTGAAGAATGAAATATTAAGAGAATTTTTTTTTATAGTCTAGGCTTGTTTGATGTCTATTCTCCTCTGATAATGAAAAGAAGGTGAGGCAGAGTATTTAAAAATGGGATCATAAGCTCAACAGTCCTTTCTGTAATAGTCTAAGACAACTAAATCAAGAGTTCTAAAGTCAAAACAAAATGTGTCTGCATTGAGAATTTTGCAATGGAATATATAGTATTGGGTGAACAGAAAATAGATCTCAAGGTATTATGCATGCAATTGAGGACTCATTTACCTTGAAAATGAAATAAATTCTAAATGAGACTTGAGTTAAGGGGTTGAATGAAGGCAAATCCAGTCCCTTAACCATTCAGAGTCTCTTTCCCCAGCTGTGTTCTCCATGTCTACACTCACCACCTAATTTCCTTCACTTAAACATAAAACTGTCAGGGTAATGCATATATGTTTGGGTCAAACAACTGTAGAGATAAATCATACTTACTGGACTATTTGGGTCATTAAAAATGGTTGAATAATATCCCTAAAACATATGTCTAAGTAACATAGCCTGGTATTTTGCATATGTATACATTTGAAGATAGATGTAAGATGTAAGGATCTTGAGATTAGATCATTGCACTTTTATGGTGGGTCCTAAATCAGAGAACTCAAATCCATACAAGGAAAAGGAAATGGCTCTTCAAATCACTGAAGAGATCCAGGAAGAAAGGCCTGGGGAGAGTGGCTGTATCTCACAGAAGCTAGAAATGAAGTATGGGAAAATTTCCTTTCAGAATCTTCAGAAGAATCATCCATCTCTGTCTTCAAACTTCTGCCCCTGAGGTTTATCCGAGATGACATTTCTATTGCGTTAACTCAAGTGTGTGATCATTTATTACAACAACACTATAAAGCTAAGTAGTCATCATGTTTTGCTCACAAAGAACAGCTTGTTCTATGATGCAATGCAATGAAGCCAAACTGCTGATTGAGAGAGCCCACCTCATTGCTGGCTGGATCTTGCATCACTGCAGATGCAGTGTGTACACATCACAGTAGACATGGAACCTCTGGCTTCAATATTGTCTGTTACAGTGTGACAGTTTCAATCCAATCAGCTGATGATATCCACACAATTGTGGCCTTGGAAATTAATTTGCAAAATGAATTTTGCTTCTCAGATCATTTGCTGTCTTGACAATAAGCAGTTCATTGCTGAAGCTACTCATTCATAGACAAATAGGGCATCCCGCAATTCAACCAGGTATACTTAAGTCACTGCCCTAGGTTTCTCACTGTCTCTCAGAAATATATCATACTCTACCTCTACCAGATGAAGAAAAGGAATTCTTGGCCTAATACTTTAGAAATCTCAGTTAGTTGTTAAATGTAATTATCCTATGATGGACCTTGTTTGCCACTGACAGTAAAGATTAAAGAGTTAAACAGACTTTATTTATTAGGTCAACCTTACTGTCTTTGCTAAAGTATATTGTAGATCTCTGTACATTGTCAGAAAAACAGAAATTAGATTTTAATTTAGGAGCCATCACTACATTTAGTGACAATTTGGGGATTTTGGATTTCTTAAAATATAAGGAAATATTATAGGAATATGTTTTTGCTTTGATCCCAGGTGTGGGGATGCATCATTTTGTGAACAACGGCTGACTATGATTTGCTTTGTGCTCTAACAAGACTATGATTTTGCCAGTTAACAGATAGTTTCTGCCATCCTATGACATTTGTGATTCTGGAGACTTTCAGAGGGTATATGAATAGTGGATCCTGGATAGGCACAGTGGGTTGTTGATTGTTTATTGTTAGTTCTTGTTGGTAACAGTTTGTTAAGTAGTTTGTTTGTTTGTTTTTCAAAAAAGAAAAAGGAAAGAAAGAAAGAAAGAAAGGAAGGAAGGAAGGAAGAAAGAAAGAAGAAATTATATACCCTAATGGTGAAGATCAAACTTGCCCCATGGAACTTGATGTCCATAATCAGCAGGAAATAGACAAACAATATGTCACCCCCTTTCTGACTCCAGATTTTATTCAGGAATCAGAGTTGTGGGAGAAAGAAGAATCCACAAAGTAACCAAAGATAGCTATAACCACAGCCTTCTAAGGACAGCAGAGCAGAAGACTGTGATATGAGTGTTGAGGCACAGCTGTGCTTGCTTGTCCCTGTTTCCTTTCTCTCAGGGTGTCCACATGATGCTGCATACCAGGCTGGAAGGATGAAGCAAAGATGTGAACATGTGGGATTCTATGGGATCCCAGTCTGGCTGGGAGTGAGTGTCGGTGGGGAAGAAAGAGGGGAGAGGGAGGGAGGAGAGGGAGAGAGAGAGTCTTCTCAGAGGCTTTCAGTGTTAGAACTTTTAGGGATAGGCCTGCTCTGATGATCTTCAATGAAACAGCTCTCTTAGACAGACTTAGCATGTATACATCTTTATTGTGATGGGCTTGTACACATAAACTTCATTTCAAGTGAACCGAGGGTATAAAGGAACTTTGGAGAGTTGAAAGGAATATTCAAGCTAAATGGAAATCATTGGCTAGAAATTTAAAGTTCTGTGCATGCCTCATTTGTATAAAGAGGCATTGCAGGAAGACCAGGTACTTACTGGGCAGGTTCTTATCTGGAAAAGAGAAAGGGGAAAAGAGTTATTGAAATTGGAGGTCTGCCAAGGACTATTCAATCTTCCCCAGGTAGACAGTGTGTGGGTTCAGGTTCCCCAGACAAGGGCAGAGAAGGGGAAACCCTGCTGGTAAACCTAGTACTCCACCTTGGGCCAACTCAGAGAAGATAACCTGGCATGGCCTACTTCAACCTTAATTAGCAGGGTTTCCCCACAGAGGAACCCCTAGGCTAATCTGAGTTTTAACTGAACCTCACTGCTGGTGTTGATGTGATCCTTCAGAAACTATGCCTACAGTCTGATTACTATTCCTGTTAGCCTCATTGAGATGAGCATCTGAAGTAGCAGCCCCTAAATCTCAAGACAAAATATGTAACATCACTTCTGTTATTTCTCATCCTTTTAGAATCAGGTCGTTTAAGAAGCAGTTTTAAACTGCTCCTTCCAGCTGTCCATTCAGTATTATCACATACTATCTGTTATTGGGGTTAGAGATCATATCGATAATTGACTTCTAAGTAATGGAAAATGACAAAATGAGGGTACTTCCCAAGTGATTGTACTGTACTCTATGATGAACTAACAATCCCATGACCATCTTACTGTATGTATATATCCATGTATGTATATATATGGATATATACATATATATACACACACATACATATAAGAGGAAAATAATTTTATAGCAATGAAAATTATGTCTGATAAGGCCATTTAGTAAGGAACTAGATTCCACACCCCCAACCAGTATCTATCCAGATTTCAGGACCGAAACTACACATTCATGAAGAAGTGACTTCTGTTAATACAGAGCAGCCTTCAAAGTGAACTTTTCCTATGAATGCCTACACAGCAATCAAAGTGCAGCCTATTGAGACCGTAAAAGGAGTAAACCAAGATAAACTGGATACAAATTTTAAGCATATAAAAAAGTAATGATAAATACAAAAATGTTAAATTTCTGCAAAATTGCTAGGTGCAATACAAAACTAATACAGCATAATTTAATTTGTTCATTGGATGTCATCCAGTCCTGTGACAAATTATACCTGACTATGGCAATATACAAAGGATAAAGTGGACTACTTTTCCCTTAATTGCTCTCAAGAAGAAAGAGAAGACTTGATTACTCATTCTGCACTGAGAGCTAGCCAAGTAAGACAGCACTGTAATATAGCACTGTGCTATATGTGTGATCTTAAATATTTCCCCAAAGCCCACTAAATGAAGATATAGTCTTTACTTAATAACACTGGGGGATGTTCAAACAAGAATAAAAGGGACTCCCTAGGTGGTTTTTGTGTTTTTGGAATTTTTTTTTTCCATTGGGAGCATAGCATTGAAGGAAATGCTGGATCCTGGCTCTTACTCATTCTCTTTAACCCTGTTGATCAGATGACTAGGTTTGCTGTGCTATATACCCCCTGTCATTGTCTTTCCTTGCTTGAGCAATCAAAGTAATCATGGACTGAAATATCTAAAAGGAGCTAAAGCAAATTGTTGCTCTTTGAAAGGAAATTACATCAGGTGTGATTTATAAAACATGCAGAAATGGTGAACACTTGTGTCTTGTAACCACTGGAAGTATCCAAAAAACAACCTACTATACACTTTCACAGGTAGTTTGTGATTGTGTGGGTTATGGTTCTTGAGTGAATCCTGTGCTTAAGCTATCTTCTCTCTAAAACAATGATCTCCACAGTCATAATTATAAAAATACTGTAACTGCAAACATTTAAGGAAGAAACACCATCTATCTACCAGATGGTCCTCAGAAAAGGAGCAAGATAACCGTTCATTTCTTAACAAATTTTCCCAGGATGAGAATAAGTATGTCTGTTACATATGCACATCATGTGGATGGTTTTTTACACAATGGAAGTCATTCATGAAGAAAGTTTGTTTTAAAATATGCCTCAAATTTCATCTATAGAGACAAATGCTCTGAGCTTCAATCATTCTCCTCAAACTTGGCATGCTAATCAGGGAAGTTATAGATGGTAGAATTGCCTGAGGATTTCTCTTTGAGGACCCAATGAAACCTCCACAATTACTAATGCATCGTGCTGCACCTTGATGGATGCTTTAGCCAAGTGGAAAAGCCAATGCAGAAATGTCAATTAGGTGGAGAAAGTCATTTGGTATTTAAAGTTAGACCTTTATGGTCTAGAGGCTTTGGGGGGATGCCTGGATTTGAGATACTTATAGACATAGTTAAGATAAATGATGCAGCTCAAATTTATCCTACTGCTTGGATATTTGCTACAGCTTTAATTAAAAACCCAATGAGAAAAATCAAAAAGCTTGCTTCTTGGTGTCTGTCATCCAGATTAATCAGAGTTTCTGACAAGGTAGTACACTGTTGAACGTATGAGGTAGGTATTATTAGGAACCTTTTCGGCACCTCTAACAAGTAGTAATAAAAATGATCCTTTGATCCACATTACCATTTTTGGATGCTGAAGAGAGCATTCTTGGCTCACAAGTGACAGTGTTTCATGTTGAAGCAGATAATAGGCAATGCTAGTTGCACGATATAGAACAGATAGATTTTCTAAACTCTACCTCCTGTCTTCTGATGCACCTATTGGAGTAAGTACAGAAAATGAATAGGACCCTTCCTTATTGTCTCTTGGGACTTGAGGGTGAGAGAAGAATAAACAAAACAAAACAATGTAAATGTCACGGGCATATTACATGTTGAGATATGATAAACTTTTTTCTTATTGGCTCTGTACCTTCTTGTGGCACATTTTGAGGAATCTCAAATCTTTTATTCTTTTTATTTTAGTGTTTATCTTTAGTATCAAAATTTTTCTACATATGTACAAGAAAATATATGTGTGCATGTGTGTATCATGTAATAATCACATAAACTCACCTAGTGATGCCCATATGACATAGATATAGAGCCATTCACTGGATCATAGAAAATCACACCCACAAAGACTAAAGAAAAATGATTCCTGCTACCCAGGGGTGACACCTTCCTGTAGCACTTCACTAAGGGGAAGCTCTGGGGAGCACTTGAGAGATGGTGCCAACTCCTATTCCAGAGGTCCTGAATTCAAATCCCAGCAACCACATGGTGGCTCAGTGGTGGATCACAACCATCCATTTATGAAAAAAAAAAAAATAAATCCTTGGACCAGAGCACGAAGGTGGGAGTGAGGTGGGCCAGAGCAAGAAAGAAAAAATAAATAAATAAAAGGAACTTCAGTTAGCTTTTTCTATGCAGGTCATGCTAACAATCTTTCTTATCTGTTCCAAAAAAATTTTTTTTTAAAAAAAATGTATATTAAATAAAACAGCATTTATTATCTACATTTAAACATGAACTGCCTGTACCGAATGAATAAAAACTACATTTGCATTTATATCCTAATTGAACACTGTCCAGCACTAATTGAAATCACACTTGTACGGCTTTATGTTCATTTGTTCTCCATTTAGATTCTTTTTGTTGTTGTTGTTTTTGTTTTTGGTCTGCCACATGAGTGTGTCAATAATAGAGCTCCAACAATTACCTGTTCACTTCATGAACTTGGTCTTTCAAATTATTATTCATTCAGTATCAATAATAAGAAAGGGAATCTTACAATATCAGTAAAATATTACTCCTACTATGATGGTTTACAAAACTTATGAAATTAAGTAGTAGACTGATGTAAGCATATGCCAATAGCATTTAAGGGAGCAATGAAGTAATTCTATTTCATGACTTGCATCTCTTATACAACATGGCCTATAAGTGAATTCATGTCTAACCTATTGACATAATTGAATTCAAAATGCTCTTGTATACTTATGACATAGTTAATTTTTGCTTTGTTCTGAATAAACAGAGGTCTTCAAATATTTATAAATTGGGAAATATAAGGAATATTGAAATTAACTTTTTAAAAATTTTCTATATTTTAAAGTAAAATTTTTATGTTTTAAAATAAGCCATCAACACAGGTTTAAATGGAATTGTCTCTTGTTTTTGAGAGACAAGAATGTTAGTTCACTGTGATTCCAAATGTCTATTCTTTAAACATTAGACTATAGGTCTGTCTAAGGACCACTCTTTAAAAAAAAGAAAAAATATTTACTTTATTTACATTTCAAATGTTTTCTCCTTTCCAGGTCTCCCCTTTGTAAATCCCCTATCCCATCCCTCCTCCCCCTGCCTCTATAAGGGTGCTCCCCCACCCACCACCCACTCCTGTCTTCCCTCCCTAGCATTCCCCTACAGTGGGGCCTCTAAAACCCTCAGGCACAAGGGCCTCTCCTCCCACTGATGTCGAATAAAGCCCTCCTCTGCCACATATGCATAGAAACACTCTATCCCATCTCCCTTTCCCCTGCTTCTATGACGGTTCTTCCCCACCCACCCACCCACTCCTGCCTCATTAAAATTACTGCTTAACATTTTCCTATGGTCACATATTTTTCCTAAGTGATAATTTTACAATATCTCCATAGTGTACCATTATTATATACTTATTTTTTGTATTATGCAATATTTATGATATAATAGTAACATACAAATACAAATCCTTTTTCATGAAAAAATATACAATTCATAAAACTACATACCACTTGTACAAAAGAACAAAAACTTGAATATCATGTAATAAAGATTGTCTTTAGAATTAGAACCATGATTACTTGGAATGTAGCTCAAAACAAAGCCTTTGACTATTGTGTGCAAGGTCCAAGGCTTGTGACCTAGCACTGAAATTAGTATTTAATTAATAAATATTAATGAAATTAAAATACTGAATTAAGTTTAATAAAGTCAATATAATTAAAGGACATACCATAATCACAGGTGAAATGACAAAATATTACGTTATTAATTGCTCCTTTTAATTCTTCCTTCTCCTGGTTAACTCCTCTTCACATCAAAGTTTATTATAATTTCTTACTATTAAAGAGTAGTTTTTACTCAAAATAAAACAAAAGTTACTACTTTATAAAATATTATTTTATAAAATTTATCAAATAGAATTTAATAGATAATGATAAATTAATTAATCATTAATATTTTCTTTTTTATCTTTTATTTATTTATTTTACACTCCAGAGTTTACTCTCATCCAAGTCCACCCTCCGACTGCTCCACATCCCATACCTCCTCCCTACACCCTACACCCTCCCCAGTCTCTATGAGGATATCTCCACTCTTCATCACCACCCCTCCAGACCTCTAAATTCCCTGCGGCTGAAAAGCCAAACAACACAATCAAAAAATGGGATATAAAACTAACCCAAGAATTCTCAACAGAGGAATCTCAAATGGCTGAGAAACACCTGAAGAAATGTTCATTAACGTTTTCTTAAGTTGGATACAAAATAATGTTGCAATGTTACATGTTTTCATAGAAAAGTAATCTAAGATTCACAATTTCAGATGACATGGTTTACACTTTGTCCTAAAAGGTGATAAAAACGTAACTTTCACTTATGAGCTGTAGTCATTAATTCTCCCATTTAAAAGGTCGATCAATGTGCGATGAGAAGGAGAATTAAATCAAATGTATTTTGTGAACTACATCTATCCAAGTTTCTTATACAGGTCCGAAGAGGAAGCACAAGAAATTCTTGGGTTTTCCTTTCTTTGTTTTCTCTTCTACTTCTTTTTTTAAATTCAGGTCTGCTTGCATATTTTTTCTCCAGCAGGGGTTGGGGGGGACAGGAAGAATAAGGGAGACAGAGGGAGAAACCTTGTTGTTGCCTATACATGAGGAAGTGGAGACAGTTTAGTAAAAGCTGGTGAAGGGGAAACCATCATGAACATATAGTTCATAAAAACACAAACAAAAAATAAATTTAGAACTATAAAAAGATTCTAAAGTAAGATTTTTTTGCCTCTTCTTATTCTTAATAAAAAAAAGAAAAAGGAAAAAAAAAAAAACAGAAATGGAATGGTGAAGGCAAGGAAAATCTGTGAGAAGATGGAGAAGGCAAACCCATGACTAGAGTATAATACATGAAAAGAAATAATTTTAAAAAAATTCCATGAAGTGGAAAATAGAACTAATAGTCAAGATTTCTTTCAAATGAAAGAAAAGATTTGGAAATGTGTTTTTGTTTAAATTAGTGAGATTCAGTCTTACTGGGCTTCACAAATTCCTGAAACCTCCTTCTGTAGCATTAGACTCATATGCAATATTAACATTCACCATTCCGTTAGGTGTGTTTGATGGCGTTGACCAATCTGTCCTTTCCAAAAGAATTTATATGATGCCTAAAATGATAAATCCAAAGAAGAGACTAAAGATAATTTAAAGGTAAATTTTACATCTCCATTAGTATTCTGAACCTACACAAAGCTTGTTTTATTTCAAATAAAGAACAATAAAGACACAAGATTTATTTTTTAAAAGGAAAATATATTAATCATAAGAATGTTTACAGAGATAGAATTCTATTACTTTGGAAGAGTAGTTAAATAGTACTGACATTTTAAAGTAGAGTGCACTTATCTCTAGTTAGACCCATGATTTAAAATACATTTTTCTAAATAATTTGCCTTTAATTTTAATTTGTAAAATATTTGGAACAACCTAAATTTTAGATGATTATTTGGTTTTCATTTATTTATTTCCATTTAGAACTCAAGCAAGGTTGTTCAATTTTTTTGTAGAGAAATTTATAAATGAAAAACTGAATTTCAGATTAGCACCAATGGGTTTTAGAAACAAAATAAATTATTTCATTGACATTAAAAAGAATTTAAAATCTGCACAAATTATATTATCTTTGGAAGAAATATGTCTTAGATTAATAATTTAGATAAAAACTCATATTAAGAGTTATATTTTAAGATAGAGAAAAAAGTTTTCCATAATGTCTATTTTTAGAGTTATTTGGAGATTGTAAATGAAAAAATACAAGGTAACAGCTTAATCAAGTTTAAAAAAATGTGTCTCTGACCTGTCAAAATTCATTAGATGTATGTTATTTTTAATGAAGTTGCTAAAGCCAGTGGTGAGAAAAAAAAATGGAGTCAGTAAATGACTGACAAAAATAAAATTACATATAAGGATTCTTGGATTATCTTTAGAAAACAAATAACAAATAATGTATTTCTATTTATAAGTTTGAAAACATTATTATTATTTATTACTATTAATAAAGGGCTTGAGTTCAGGTTCAAGCACCATGCTAGCTGGCTTGCAATTCCAGATCCTGGGTATCTGACACCTTATTCTGGCCTCTGTGTTCACCTGCTGTCACCAGGCACACACACACACACACACAGATATATATATATATATATATATATATATATATATATATAGAGAGAGAGAGAGAGAGAGAGAGAGAGAGAGAGAGAGAGAGTGAGAGAGAGAGAGGGAAAAGAGAAAAAAGAGAGAGTGAGAAATGTTCTATAAATATTCTAAAAACGGATTTTACCATAAAGTATGAAAAGATTGGACATTTTCCTGCTTATGTTTTCTATTAAATTGGCACAAGCAAGAGACATTGGAAAGAGTGAAGCTCACTAGAGAAAATGCCTTCATCAGACTGTCCTACAGAATTACTGATTAACGATTGGTGTGGGAGATTCCATCTAACTATGGGTAGTCATACTCCTGGTTGATGATCCTGAGTTATACAGAAGTAAGCTAAGCAATCCATGCTGAGCAAACCAATCACTGTCACTCCTCCCTGGCCTCTGGTTATGTTGCTAAATCTAGGTTCCTGCCATGAATTCTTGGCTTATCTTCCCTTAGTAATAAAATGTGTGTACATTTTTAGGCCAAATAAATCTTTTCCTTCCTCAATTTGTTTTGTTTAGTGATTTTTTTTTTAATATAGTAATAGAAAGCAAACTAAAGAAGATACATTTAAACTAAAATAAATTTGAACAGTTTATACATAGGTCAAATTTCACATTTCCTTCACGGTTATGTATAATTTTCATATAAGTATATGTTAAAAAAATGTTTTAAATATGCATAAAAATTAAATTGATTGGTATGAGTAATTTAATACAACTATACTTCAGTGTAGTTTGCATAATATATTTTAATGACAGAATTTTATTACAACCCAATATACACATTTTTTTATATACCAATATTTATGTTAATTCGTTATGTTATCTTTAATTGGAGGGGTTTTCCCCTATTATAGTTAATTAGATGTTAAGACTGAATTTATGTGATTTAAGGCCATGATAAAGTTAATGTTAAGAGAATTATTCTTATCTAGATGATAAGAAAATTGCTTTTTATAAATAAATATGCTGCAGAAACGTAATTAAAATGCCCTGTGCCTCTTAATATTTTTGTACATACATAAAATTAAGGTTAGTGTGAATTCTCAAAAAGAGGAGTAAAATATACTAGCCAATGTTATTAGGTTATAATTGAACTCATTGTGATGTTTATATGCATGTGTAGTATTTTTATAATTGATTTTGAAGTGTCTTACTATGTGTGATATTCTAAGATAAAAATGTTTTATTTCAGAGTTGTAGGTAAATATTTGGAAGTAATAAGATGTGTGATACCTCTGATTGATAAATACTACTCCTAGGAGAAATATGATATTTGTGCCATGAACAAAAGGTGGAATAAGAAGAAAATGTGGAAATGAAGGCTAATCATAGGGGAAAAAAACAAGCAAAAAGAAAACAAAAACAAAAAACAAAAAACAAAAACAAAAAACAAAAAACAAAAACAAAAAACAAAAAACAAAGTAAACATAGCACTATTAAAGAATATTTAACATGCCATATTCTGTATGTCCAGAAATGTGTGTTCTGGATCTTCTTCAATGTATGAGGCCAGCTAAACTTAAAAAGTTTCAAGAAAAATAGGACAAAGAGTATATTAAAATGTATTTTATTTATTTAACACTCTACAACTTGCCTACATCTCAAGGAGACCTGCTCAAACTGGGGACACTAAACCCAGCCAATACTAGACACAAGTAGATGGCAAAAGGCAAGCAGAAGAACAGTCAACAGTAGTCAGTGCAACATGGCACCATCAGAACCCAGCAAGCAGAAGAACAGTCAACAGTAGTCAGTGCAACATGGCACCATCAGAACCCAGCTCTACTGCAGCAAGCCCTGGATACCCTAGCACATCTAAAGAGCAAGGCTGAGACCTTAAATCCCATCCCATGAGGATGATAGAAGCCTTTAAAGAGGATATAAATAATTCCCTTAAAGAAATACAGGGAAACACAATCAAATAAACTAAGGAAATGATTAAAATGGTTCAAACCTAAAAATGGAAATAGAAGAAATAAAGGAAACACTAATGGAGGCACCTGTGGAGGGGGAAAACCTAGGGAAGAGAACAGGAGTTACAGATGCAAGCATCACCAACAGAATACAAGAGACAGAATACAGAATCTCAGGCATAGAAGAAATGGATGCATCTATCAAAGAAAACACCAAATGAAAACAGTCCCTACCTAAAACATCCACAAAATTGGGGAAACTATATCAAATCTAGGAATAATAGGAATAGAAGAGCGTGAACATTCCTAGCTCAAAGTGCCAGAAAACATCTTCAACAAAATCATAAAGAAAATATCCTTAATCAAAAAAAAGAGATGTATATAAATATATAAGAAGCTTACAGAATATCAAATAGATTGGACCAAAAAAGAAAATTCTCCCACCATGTAATAATGAAAACAATATATGTACCGTACAAAGAATATTAAAACCTGCAAGGGAGAAAGGGAAAAGGCCAAGTAACATATAAAGACAGATCTATCAGAAGTTCACTTGACATCTCAACAGACACTTTAGATTCCAGGAGATCCTGGAAAGATGTCTTACAGACCCTAAGAGACCACAGATGCCAGGCCAGACTACTAGACCCAGCAAAACTCTCAATTACCCTAGCTAGAGAATCTAGGATATCCCATGATAAAACCAAATTTAAATAATATCTGTCATCTAATTCAACCCTACAAAGGATACAAGAAGGAAAATTCCAACACAAGGAGAGTAACTATACCCAAGAAAACACAACAAATTAATCATCTTGCAGAGAACCCAAACTAAGAAAATAAAACACACAATATCACTTCCAACATCAAAATAACAGGAACTAACAATCATTGTTCATAACTCTCAACATCAATGGACTCAATTCACCAAAAAATAAAACAAACAAAAACAAACAAAGAAAAGATGAAGGCCTACATACTGGATTAATAAACAGGATCCATCATTCTCCTGCATGCAAGAAACATACTTCAGCAACAAAAATAGACACTACCTTAGGGTAAAGGGCAGAAAAAACGTTTTCCAAACAAATGGACCAATGAAACAAGCTGTAGTAACGCTTGTAATATAAAATAAAATAGACTTTTTACGGAAAATTTTCAAAAGATATGGGAAAGGACACTTCATACTCATCAAAAGAAAAATCCACCATGATGAACTCTCAATTCTGAACATTTATATCAGTAATGCAAGGGCACCCACATTCATAAAAGAAACTTTACTAAAATTCAAATCATACATTGAATATCACACAATAATAGTGGGGGACTTCAACAACCCACTCTCACCAATGAACAGATCATTGAAAAGAAACTTAACAGAGAAACAATTAAGCTAACAGATACTATAAACCACATGGATTTAAGATATTTACAGAACCTTTCCCCTAAAAACTATATATGTGTGTATATATATATATATATATATATATATATATATATATATATCCTTTTCTCAATACCTCATGAAAACTTCTCCAAAATTGACCACATATTCAGGCACCAGATTCAAGCCTAAACAGATACAAGAAGATTAAAATAACTCATGCATTCTGTCAGGTCAACACAGGATTAAGGATGGACTTCACCAACAATAGAAACAACAGAAGACTCACATACTCAGGAACTGAACAACTCTCTACTCAATGATAACTTGGTCAGGGAAGAAATAAAGAAATTACAGACTTTCCAGAGTGCAATGGATATGAATACACAACATACTCAAATTTATGGGACACAATGAAAGCAAAAGAAAAAAAAAGAGGAAAATTGATAAAGAAATTGGAGAGATCTCACACTAGCAACTTAACAGTACATCTGAAGGCTCTAAAACAAGAGGAAGCAAACACACACAAGAAGTATAGATGACAGGAAGTAGTCAAACTCAGACCTGAAATCAATCAATAAAAAACTAAAAGAAGAATACGAAAAATCAACTAAAACAAGAGATGATCCTTTGAGAAATTCAATAAGATAGACAAACCTTTAGGCAACCAGACTAAATGGCCGATAGACAATACCCAAATTTACAAAATCAGAAAAGAAAAAAGGGACATAATAACAGACACTAAGGAAATTCAAAAACTAATTAGGCATTAATTCATAAACCTGTATTCCACAAAACAGAAATGTCTAAATGAAATGGATGAATTTTGAAGAGATAAGGCTTATCAAAGTGCAATCAAGATCTGGTAAACTATGTTAACCCCTAAGGAAATAGAAGAAATCATTAAAAGTCCCCTAACCAAAACTAATGAATAAGAGATGAGGTCATGGGTGTGAAAGAGCAAGAATATAATAAAAACTTTGAAAGGAGAAAAGAGAAATAGTGTAATTATAATGAAATACATGATAAAGAAAAAGAAGAAGATAGAAATTTACAAAGGAGAGAGTTACAGAAAGATATGTGTAACGGGTTTCAGTTAAGCAGTGCACATTGAGGGGTCATTTAGCATCAGTCACGAATTGGAACATGAACAGTGCAATACAAAAGCTTTCAGGAAGATACATTTTGAATTTTCAAAGCAGAGTGAGCCACATTATGTGGGTAGTTAAAATTCTCACTCACCATGTCCACATCCCAGTAACTCCCACATGAACACCAGGAAAGAGGATTTTACAAATCACATCATTAAAAATGCCACTCTATAGAGAACATTAAACCTGTTGCACAACTCATTGCACACGGAAGACTCCTGCCCTTCAAACTGTCTCACAGAAATTTGACATGATTGTATATGGTCAATGTAAATTTAATTATATTGAGTCAAATTATAAATTTGAAGAAAATAATCGTTATGTTCTATTACCTCCACTTATGCAGATAGCTTAGTTTCTCCTCTTGATTTTTATTTTTAAGATGATGTTCTTCTAAAAATATTGTAAATTTGGGAATATTTTTATTGAGGAAAATGAGAAATATCATTTTTAAAGAATGTATCTTAACACCTAATAAAGGCAATTTAGCCACGTAATGCAATGGTATTTTGAGAGAAGACAAACACCTGCGTTGATTTAGCTGGCATTCTTTTCCTTTTTATATTTGTTCCTGTAGTCATGCAATGAATCATTTATTTGTTTTGTGGTTTGTATTAATAGCTAATGTAGTGTGTTTTTTAATCCCATTGTCAATCATAATAATAACTCAAAGAACAAATTATTTGATGAGCAAAGACTGACAAGATCAGCTGGCATGTATTCCATTTTCCACCAACAGGAAATATTTTAAAACCACTAACACACCTTAGAAAAAAGCCATCTTATTCTGATTAAAATCTTTAAAACAGCAAAAAATAATAATAACACACTTTCACTACAGTGCAGGTTTATTCTCTCATGACAGTTATTTTACAAATAAACACATATTTATTCCAGTTCTTACTACCATATTTCTCTTGGTAAACCATAAGCTTCTGCTCAAGTATTTCAATAATTGTATACAAAGTATTGACAGATTCTCTCCTCTCCCCGTCCAGTATTTTTCTACTTTCCTGTGTTACTGCCACAGTTTCCACTCTGCTTGTATTCTTACTGTGCTCTAGTTTCTTTTATTCATGTTGCATCAACAATTAACACTACATAGATAACGCTGTTCCAATTAAAATATCTAATCTAAACAAGGTTGAGATTAGTGCATTTCTGAAGTATGCATGGAGTAATTTATGGCCCTGGGCACAGGTGGAGCAGAGGACTGCTTTCTCTGGCCTCTGTTACACATGAGAGAGAATGCACTTAATCCTATGGAAACTTGATGATCAGTCTCTCTCTCTCTCTCTCTCTCTCTCTCTCTTTCCTCCGTCTTTCTCAAGAGAAACACTGCTGTAAATTTTTGAACAAGACAATTTGCTTATAAGGTGAGGCAATAGGATCTGAGAACACTATGTCATATCATCCTAAGCTGCTTCTCATTTGATGGATTATCTACTGAGCCATAATTGTAGGTGGTAAGCCATATTAATCCTATTGATTTGTTTTACAACGATGCAGTTGTAAAAATACTACATTTTATTTCTTGTTTCTTGTATTACTCTTGTCATTCATAGATTCCTATGTGATTCATAGATTTATTTAAAAATTTGTCAATTTGTTGTGTTAGTTTTGAACAAGAACTCAGAAATAGCATCTTCAGATCAGAGGAGGTTTTTATTGAAGGGAGATAAATATGCAAGTGCATAGAAGATAGTATATCTAGGTAGAGAGATAGATATAGATATATGTTAGATGGTATATTAAATAGATGATAGATAGATAATTGATTGATAGATATATAGATAAAAGTCAGAGATAGATGATAAATATAGATAGATGATAGATAGATTAGATAGATGATAGATTAGATAGATGATTGATGATTGATTGATTGATTGACTGATTGACTGATTGATAGAAGACAGATGATAGATTATATAGATAGATAGATAGATAGATGGTAGATATATCTATAGATAGATATAGATAATACACGAGACAAATGATAGATAGATTGATAGATAAATAGGTAGTAGACAGATAGATGATAGATTTCAAAAGTTAACAATAGCTAGCTGACTTATGAGAGACAGCAAAAGTCAGATAGATGATAGACAAATATACAAGCAGATACTGACTGAAGTGATTGTGAAGACTGAGATCCCATGCTCTGATGTTTGTAAGCTTGTGCCTAAAGAAAGCTAGTAGAAGCCAGGCAGTGGTGGCACACGCCTTTAATCCCAGCACTTGGGAGGGAGAGGCAGGTGGATTTCTGAGTTCAAGGCCAGCCTGGTCTACAGAGTGAGTTCCAGGACAGCCAGGGCTACACAGAGAAACCCTGTCTCAAAAAACCAAAAAAAAAAAAAAAAAAAGCTAATAGAATAAGTATTATAGTAGTATATGGGGATTCATATTTTCAATATGATCTCCAATATTTCAGAAAAAAATGAGAACATAAGGGATCTTGTGCTTAGGAAGATCAACCAGCAGTCCAGTACTAAGAAAACCCCCTTTTCGTGATGATTAAAAACACCACTGTGTGCAGTGACCCTCTCCTATGGAAACGGTTGGGTGTATTTGAATTACTATTCCTAGATGGTATGTAAGTGGAACTATCAAAAATATGTCTCCTTTTGCCCTTTCCATTGAAATCACAGAGGTGCTTTCAAAGATCAGGAGCGATGTAGTCATCAGCCAAAAGTAGTTCTTCAAAGAGCCAAAGGGGAAGAGATAGAAATAAAAAAGGGCCTTGCTGTAAACAATCAGATACAACTTCAAATGTAAAATAAACTTGCTATGTTCAACCGATATTATTTTAGTGTATTCCTAATGCAAAATTAAAGCTTAAACATGATGGCATTTCTTTTCACTATGCATTCTAACACTGAGAGTCACTGAAATCACAAACACACGTTATTTTACAGGTCTAATATTCTTGCTTGCCTCTCCACCATAATGAGAGGATAACCTCCATTTACTCTCATGCAGCAAGTTAGTAACTACTAAAATAGTCACAAGCATATTAATACTAAACATGAACATTAACATAATCTTTGTGTTTTGATACTCATTTACAGACCAAGGATATTATAATATGCAAATATACTTATATAAGCATGGAGCATTATTTTTTTTCTCTTCTGAGTAGTACAATGCACACCTTGCTCAAACATTTAACCAAAGATTAATAGCAGTGTCACTGTGCTTCACTATGTACTGTGAGACTTGTTCTAGGTTCAAACATCCCTGATCCTGGTTTGCAGGAATGTATCAACGCACATTAAAATCTGATATTTTTTCTTCATCTCCATTCTTAAATAAGCTTTTCCATTCACATTCCAAGCTTGGCTAAGAGCACATTACCTATACTTTCTCCTGCTCATACCTAGGAAGAGAATCTCTACTTCCTAACTTATGAAAGCCATGTTCCTGAAAAATAGAAAATCTGATTTCTGGGACATTTTAGAATAAATAATCTTCTCTTCAAATATGTATTGCAGTTTGATCCTTAGATAATCCTGGATCTAGAAACAGAGGCAATCTAGCTCTTCTCACAATAGCAGAATAGTTAGAAAATTTCACATACTCAGGAAAATGAAAAGAGATTAAAAATTTCATTATTACTTTGATAACATTCTGGTTTTTGATATTTTAAATTTTATTTCTACTGGATAAGTAAATATAGCATTTTCACATTTTAATCCAGCATTGGGTATTATTTAATACTTTACATGATGTCTAAATAAATATAAAGGTACTTATCTACTTAAATACTTACAATTTCCTTATGTTTCAAGCATCTTAAAAACTGAAGTTTCTCTTTGTGAAGAAAATAGAGAATTGAAAGTTCACACTTGTGTACAAGGTCAAAATGAACAATGTAACACGAAAGCAGACAAACACAAAGGTTTTTAATATTCTTAGTTGTGGTTCACTGGAATTTATTTCCAAGGGAATCATATGTCACTGAGGGAATTCCATATTTAACCTTGCCAGGGATGGATAGATAGATAGATAGATAGATAGATAGATAGATAGATAGATAGAGTAAATGTTCCTTATTTTTTTCTACTTTAAGTATAAATGGTTCTATGATATGGAGGAAACTTGGCTACCTATCTGCTATCTGGAAGCCTGCCTACTGATTTTAATATTTGGTGTAGTGTGTTCTATCATGAGCAAGACCCTAAATTTAATATCCCCTACAACAGGAAATCATAAGTATATAAACTAAATGAAATGTATAAATAATAGAAAATGGCACAAACTTTATATTTATTAAGTACATGGTGGTCCATTGTGTCCACAGTGAACAGAAGGTTCATTTTGGAGCACATTGTATTAAGAAAAGAATCTCTTCATTTAAAGTCTAAAAGATTGAGGTTGAGAGCACACACCAGAAAATAAGGAAATTCTCTTCCCTATCTGTTTCTCTGTTTCATGTTAGTCATTCTTTCAATTTAGTTAATTACTTTTGCTTATTTACATCCCAAATGTTGCCCCCCCCATTACCTGTTGCAGAATTCTTCCCTCCATCCCCCTTCAACTTTGCTTCTGAGAAGTAACTACCCTCCCTACAACCTCCCTCCCTGAGGCTTCAAGTTCTTACAGGATTAGGCACATCCTCTCTCACCTAGGCCAGACAAACCAGTTCTCTGCTACATATGTGCCTGGAGCCTCAGAGCAGCCCATGTATGCTCTTTGGTTGATGGCTTAGTCTCTGGGCGCTCCCAGGTGTTTGGGTTAGTTAATGCTGTTTGTCTCCTATAGTGTTGCCATCCCCTTCAGTTCCTTCAATCCTTCCTCTAATTCTTCAATATGGGTCTCCAACCTCTGTCCAATTTTTGGTTGTAAGTATCTATGTCTGTCTCAGTCAGATACTGGTAGAGCCTCTCAGAGGATAGCCATGCTAGTTTTCTATCTCCAAGTTCAACATAACATCAGTAATATAGTGTGGCATTGGTGCCTGCCCATGGTATGGATCCCAAACTGTACCCTTCACTGCTCAACCATTTGTTCAGTCTCTGTTCCCTTTTTGTCCCTGTTTTTCTTTTAGACAGGACCAGTTTTGGTCAAAAGTTCTGTAGGTGGATTGGTGCTCTCATTCTCCACAGGGTGTTCTGCTTGTCTACTGGAACAATTTTGGGTTGAAAATTTTGAAGGTGGGTTGGTATCCCCATTGTCCTTAATTGATGGCAATTTATCAAGGGCTTAAAACTAACAGAAACTGACCCTTTCTTACTTTGGAAGTCACTAATATTACTGCTACTTCATTGACCTGCTAGAGTCTCAGAACTTGCCATATAGATTTATCAACAGCTACAATATGCCGTTGCCAGGCATATAAATTTATTGTAAGCCAAGTGTAAGTGTACATGAATAATGATGCCAATGTATCTCATCATTGGAGAACTGCCAGGGCAGGGTCACTCATCTATTACGATATGTTTCCATTCTGGGTGGATTTTCCAATCACTTAAAACCTTACTTCTCCCACAGCTTCCAAAATGGATTTCAGAAGACAGTCTGTTTCCTGTCTACAGTGTGAAAAAATCTACAATGCACTCCAGATGAAGAGCAGAGTCAGAGTATAAAGGCTGCCTCTCTGCCTTTGGTTCATTGGGGTTGAATTCTGTGGTTCCAGCTTTTGCCTGTGGAGAATCACTCTCTGTATTCTAACTGTAGAAATGTATGTTACTTATCACTATACCATAGAGTTTAATCTAATAAAATATTTTTAAAATCAATAATACATGTCTTACAAACAATTTTGAGAACAGGTATATCACATTTATAATGAAAGATAGAATGGCACTCTAATAGAAAGGAGAAAATCTGTAAGTAAAACATTACTAAAATATGGAGGGGGTTAAATGTGTTCTAAATATTGAACTGTAATGAGAGCATACAGAGAATATCACAGCAAGGTTTTGCTTTTGAATTAACAAGCCCTTCTAGGTTATTTACCAGCAGTGAAAACTTAGATTACTTAACTTCCCTTTGGTCAATGTTTCTGTGTTAACTGGCACAGAAGTCTGTTAAAAGTCTGAGTGTCATTAAAATTAGGGTCATATCCACAAAACATCAAGTTCAGTGTGCAGTACTTATTAGAAGCAATGGGCATCATATATAGAGAAAAATAGGTGAACTCTAAATTGAAGCTAAATTTAAATGTATTTCGAGATAAGATGTATTATTCTGAGTAACAAGATACAGTATGACTGCATTGATACAAATGAGTAAATTGCGGAAATAGTGAGATTTATACATCATCATTAAGAAGCAAAAATATAGATCACATGTACGTATGGCTTCATGTAAAAACCAAGATTATAGAAAAATTATAGACAGGAAATCACTGATTCTTCTATAAACTTATTGAGCTGAAGAAAAATTAAACTGTAAATGAATTTATCAATAGAGTGTTGGGACTATTTAGCTATGAGCTATAGGGAACAAGAATGTGAATACTACTTCAATGTTGATAACATAGAACATTTCAGTAACCATGATAAAGGCAGAGAAAAAGTTACACAGGACATTGTAACTTTTAATCTCCAAACCAACATGGTGGAAGGAAGCAGAGAGCTCACTCCTCCAAATTGTTCTCTGTATCTATGTACGACCCCACAATCCCCTCCCCTCCCCACAGGAGTGAGTGATAGAGAGTGGAAGAAAGGGGGTGAGGGAAGGATAGAGAAATAAATAAATTTCTCTAAAAGAAACAAAGGAAGTGAAGCTGTTTGAAAAAGCATAGAATTTCAGTAAAGCATTGCCATTACCCACGCATCCACTGACTTATGCTATAAACAATTTGTGACTTTATAAAGAAGAGAAGGCAAGTAAATAAACACATAAAATGAAAAAAATTAAAAGGATACCCAGCTTGCTTAATGCACTTAAAGCACAATAAAAATAGAATGTAGGGAATGAGTTAAACCATAGTATAGATTTTATATTGTATTTCAAACATTAGAAAGAATTTTATCAGACTTGTTCTTCCTCTTATGCTGTAGCTGCTGCATTCCTGTGAAGGCTCATGCTATCAATGTTTGCATTATGTGAAACAGATTTTACCTTTCTGTCTGTTCGCTTGCATTCAGCCTTATATTTACATAACTCAAATTTTGGGCAGGGAGAATTTTGCCATGTGCTTTCAAATAAAAAGATGTTTTCTGTCTTTGAGTAAATAAAGTGGACCTTTTTGGTAGACCAAATAGATTTTCCAGGCTATCATGTCATTAAAATTATCCCATGTTCAACATGCATTTATTAGTTGAATTTTCTTATAATTATAATTAAATTTGCTTATTTGCTAATTTTCTTTTGCTGTGACAAAATATCATGACCAAGGCCAACTTATAATAGGAAGTGTTTAGTTTTGTGGCTCAGAGTTCCAGGGGAACAAAATCCATTTCCATCATGTTAGGGAACATGTTGACAGACAGGCATGACTTTTGAGCAATAGCTGAGAACATAGAGATGATCCATTAGGACAAGTGTGAGACAGAGAACTCACTGAGAAGAAAACAGGCTTTTGAAACTTCAAATTCCATCCACAGTGGCATAACTCCTTCAACAATGCCATGTAAAATGTTAAAACAGAAAACAATGTAAACATGAAATAAAAAAAAAAAATCACATGTGGGACAGTTCACATACACTAGGGTTAAACTCTTTCACAGGGGGTCGTTCCCGAAGTTTGCCATGGCTTTAGAGAGATACCATTATACATACACAGACACAGAGAGAGAGAGAGAGAGAGAGTGAAAATTGATATTTGCCACAAAGAAGAAGGACAGGGTTAAAGATGAAGTAAAGGCTGAAATTGTCCTTTGAATATTATATTGCAATTTGTCTTTAATATTTTGCAAGTATTTTCTTGGATGTTAAATATGGGTTCTCACTCTGTAGTAAAAGCTGGTTTTAGAGCTCAGAACCTTCCACTGAATATGGGTATACACTAACATGACTGTCCCAAGAGATTTTAATGTTTTAATAAGCTGAAACATAATTTTTAATTTCTTATTATCCTATAACTTTCTTCTGTTCTCTTTTTACTCCCCTATATGTAAATTATCAAGCCTAAATACTGACATGATCAGAACTTTTAATTTCAACAACGTTTTTGCTAATTTGCCTTTTTTTAAGTATGTGTGCTTTTAGTAGACCTTGTATTTTCTCTACACATATATGTGTATAATTTTATAAATATAACATAACATATATTTTAAACATATTTAATGTATATAATATAGGCCTGTATAATGTATGTCTTAGTCAGGGTTTCTATTCCTGCACAAACATCATGACCAAGAAGCATGTTGGGAAGCAAAAGATTTATTCAGCTTATACCTCCACATTGCTGTTCATCACCAAAGGAAGTCAGGACTGGAACTCAAGCAGGTCAGGAAGCAGGAGATGATACAGAGTCCGTGGAGGGATGTTACTTACTGGCTTGCCTGCTCTGGCTTGCTCAGCTTGTTTTCTTATAGAACCCAGGGCTACCAGCCCAAAGATGGCACTGCCCACAAGGGGCCCTTCCCCTTTGATCACTAATTGAGAAAATGCCTTACAGCTAGATCTCATGGAGGCATTTCCTCAAGAGAGGCTCTTTTCTCTGTGATAGCTCCAACTTGTGTCAAGTTGACACACAAAACTAGCCAGTACAATGTATGTAACATATATATATACACACACACACACACATATATATGTACTACATGACTTATTTATGCTATTAAAACACAGAAAAATAGCTCACACATACAAATACTGTAAATATAGTTGTTTATGTTTTCTGGAAGAGGGGAAGCCAGATCAGGTTTTGTCAAAAGTTCTGCTCAGCTTGGAAGATATGTACTGATTATGATAAAAAGTAAATAATAGATTTTCTTTCTGTAGCTAAAACATATTCCCTCATTTTACTGAATCCATTTTTATCTCTGATTGATTTACCCATTCCTAAATTCTATGAAATTCCTGTATTCAAGTCATCCTAGTTACTCTAATACTAGCTAAACCTGCTTTAACTAACCTGGTTTAACTAATATTTAGAGTTTATATTTTAGCCTTTGTTGAGATTGCTATGGATAATTCATCCATAGGAGAATATCATCATGTCTTCTGAACTGATGACATGAATTTCTTCCCAAAAAATAAAAAGTCACCAGGAATAAATGATGAATGCATTTACATTATTTCTTGTAAAGGTTTTAAAACATATCTGCTTGAAAATATCTACTTTGCTTCTGAATGGTCCTTAAATAGAACACTATACCTCAAATTAGTAGCCACTGTCTTCCCTCTGACTCATGAATGCTGGTATTACAGGACTCCAGTTTCATGCCAGGTAAAAATATTTGTGGGATGTTTGTTTGTTTTAGTTTTTGTTTGTTTGTATCTTAATTCATCTTTTCCCAGACATTCATGTAAATTTTAGCTTTTATATGTACTCAAATAACAATGTGCATGTGCTTAGCTGTAGAGAAATTTTAATTCAGCAGCATAGCTACTCTGACTGGAAAAAAGGTATGCCTTTAATCCCAGAAGACAGAGACAAACAGATCTTTGAGTTCAGATCATGTTCCAGGTATAGAAAAGCTTAGACCAAAGGATGATGGTACTTTAATCCCAGCACTCCCTAGTCAACTGAGAGGCAGTGTAGGGGAATTGAGTTGGTAGCAGTTAATTGGTGGAGTTCAGAGCAGTTTTGCTCGAACATTTCTACTGACAAGGTTGTAGGTGAAGATAAAACGAGCCAGAGAATGAGAAATAACTAGAATATTAGAAAAAAAAATTGCCAAAGTTACTTTGAGTTCAAGCAGAGCAATTCAGTAAGAAGCTGAGAAAAGACAGGTTGAATCAGTCAGTTTGGAGAGTAGTTTGATCCAGAACAGCTGAGTTGAAACAGTCAACCAGGGTTCAGAAAGAAATCGAAAGGATGGTCTTATTCAGCAGTACATCTCACAGACTGAAAATACTCTAGGCTTAGATTAGGTTTTATGGACACTAGAAGCTTCTATGACTAGGATTAGATTAGCTTATAGAGGCAGTAAGCCTCAGAGACGACAATTATATAAGGTGAATAAAGATTACATTTCTATTTAGCAAGTTCTTCCTTATAAATGATCAAATTAATGATGCTTTTGTTCAAAAGACAAGGTTCTCTTTTTTTTCCCCTATAGGATCCTATTACTTAAATCTGATTGTTGTTCTCAATAGTAAATGCCATTTATGTCACTCTGGTTTTGTTTCATGAAACATTCTGTTTCACACAATTTTTAATGAGACAATCTTTCATTTGATTCAGTATCTTTCTTGCCTGAGTACCCTGGGGCTGTTCTCTCTTTATAGACCTATTGCCACATTGGTCTTTGCTACTTTCAAAAGTTAAACTTACATTCAGATGTCAAAATTTCAAAAAGGCCAATATACCTAAAAGAGCCTCATTTTCACCGTGCAACCAGATAACAGGTATTTTTCATACTATAAAAGAATAAATTTCTCCAGCGTTTTACAAGTGATCTGTGGTAAAATTCTGCTAATTTAGGTTGAAGTCTACCATTGACTGGATACCCTTCTGGAGTTTGTCACAAAATGGAGGACTCCCTTCATTAGCAGAGATTCTCCTTCCTCTGATGTCTGAGGAATTTTAAACCTCCATACATGTCTCTACCAAAGGAATGTCACGTAGTATCAATTAGTTTATAGGACCAGTTTCCTTTCTCCTGACAAAACCTGTTCAGCCAGCATTGAAACTTCTGAAATGCTTCCCAATGTTAATTAAGTATTCCAGGTACCCTAAGCCTCCAGCCAATAAAATTTGCCCATCATAGATGTCCCTATCTTCAGTCTTTATAAGCCTTCAGTAACCCTAAATGAAAATTGATCTGCCTACTCACAAGTAGTCATGGTGTGGTCATTTACCAAGCATACTCACTGGTCTTCTGAAACCCCATTTGACAGCTCTGCTCCCTTTGCCCTTGTGGACAAAATGTACTGATAGTTCACAAGAGTCGGGAGATGCACAGTTATCAATCTATTTTTACCCTTAACCTTTAAAATTCACCTTTCTTATACTTCCTAAAATGCTAAAATATAAAGAACAACGACTACCTTATTTACCAGGACAACTCTAAAGTTGGACAGTTTTATAAAACCATGACAAATGAAGAACTTTTGCTAAAAGTCTAACTGTCCTTGAGTCTACAGAACTTTATTATCTAAACCGCAGACTCTATGGCATGTCCACTTCAGAAAGTTGAAACACCTTTATAAATAAGATTATTCATTCTTTTTCAAGACTATTCTGAAAACTGTGCTCCAAGGATAAATATGACCATTTCCATAAAATTTGTTGATTAAAGAAACTATTCTTGCCCAACCCAGATTCAGGGGAAAAATAACAAGTCTGAGGATACTAATCTGATTTTAAAAACCCCCTGGCATGATGCTCAAGTCTGAGAACACTGCTTTAATACAGAATCATTTTTGAATAAAGACATCTGTTTCTACTAGCTACCCATGGAAGTAAAAATTAGCACTATTTTTCCCACTAGGTTAAGCACTAAGCATAGAAAAAAATCTCTGATCATATCCTTCTAAAAGATATCAGTTGGGAAGGACAGAAAATTTGAGCTGTTTCATGAGTAGCTTATAAATACAACTGTGATGTTTTAAAATTACAACTTAGCCAGTGTTAAAATTTAATACCACACATATGAATGTATAAATAATGGCTTCTTCCTATTACCTTTTCTAAATTGTGTGATCATATTAGAAATACACATTATGAACTGTATAAAAGATATGAAGGAATTTTTTCTTAAAAGACCTAGTTTGAATCACAGATAATGGAGCTATATTTTATAAATTAGTATTTTTGACCCTTTAGTTCCTTTTAATAAATGGATCCATGAAGATGGTACAAGAGATTATGAGATAAAAGTGGTTATGGAGCCCAATTTCTTTCTACTCCTCATCTACTTTTGCCTTTTACAATGCAGTTTTATTTTCCAGGAGACAGACACAATTTCTATTAACTAAAGGAAATGCAGAGAGTGTTATAAAGTGCTTGGACTTCGATTCATAGATGGAAGAGTTGCAGAATGTAATCGAACACAACCCACAGAAGTCTGATGAACTCTGATTTGTCCTGTAAAAACTATGACAGCCTTTCCTAATTGAAGTCTGCTAAAAGCTGCCAGAGAATTTTTAACTCCCTCTTGTTTTACAGACCTAATAAAAAGTCAAACTCTTTCTAAATTAGAGCTTGTTTCTTTTATGAAGATAGCTGCCTGCCCTAAGGAAATATAATAGAATCCTTTGAATTATTACTTGATTGCTATTCAGGCAAAGAGAGTCCACTTCATAGAATATGTAAAAAACAGAATGAAAAACATTCAATTATCAAAATTTCCCTTAACCTACCCAGAAAATACCTACTCCACAGTTTCTATCACTTTGATGAAAAAGTATTGCCTTAATTGGTTGATTGGATTTTTTTATTTATATTAAGTGGAGGCATATCTTTTTCATAGATAGAACAATTTAACTGGTTTACTAAGAATTATGGTTTTACTTGAGGCATTGCCAGCGTAAGAATCTTGAATAGTTTACTCAGTTGTTTAGAATGAAGAAAAACTCATTGAACATTTGCAAACAATCAATAGTATGTTTTTATTTCAAGGAATCTCAGGTTCTTTAATTGAATGGGGACTTATGATAAACATGAAGAAATGGTTTTAATAATTTTGGAAAATCTCAAGATTCAGGAAGATACTATACTTCACAATAGAAGGAAAAGCAATGTTTTCATAAGTTTAATTAACAAAACATTGCTTGATCATATAATTTGCCATATAATTATAGTGAAAAACTGAGTGACCTATATTTTCAGCTCATAAACATTTTACTATATTTTTCTTTTCTTTTTCTTCTTTTGTTGTTGTTGTTTCCAACACGTGCCAGCTGTACTCTCCATCTACTCCACCCAGTCAGACCCCTACCCCCTGCCTCTGTCAGATCCACTCCTGTAAATGTCTTTTTTATTTTCTCTGTTGAAGGGAGGAGATGAGAGCCAGATACGTTCTAACCTTCTGGCTCCTTTTCATTCCTTGGCTCCTCCTGTCTTCACAGATGTCTATCTCCTTTCCTCTTTAACCTGTCTCTGTCCTGACCAAAGTGTCATACACACAGATATTACTCACCATTTTCTTCTCTCACTGCTCTTATATAGTCTCTCTTTCCTGTGCTGTTCTCCTGTAAGTTGGGCATATCTTTTCTCTTGCTCATTCTCTCAAATCTTTCTCAGATTCATCACTTTGTCCCTCAATTAAAAGTCACATTGAAACATGGATGCTTCCTTCTACAAACTAACATCACTTTCACTGTTAGGGATTAATGGTGCATATTATGGGCATGTCTGTATTCCAGCCAGATTATACTGTAAACCAGAGTGTATCTGATTTCAAGATCATATAGATTTAGCAGGTCTTTAGATATGATGCTCTGTCGGAATAGTCATATTACTAGATTAAAATTCCTCCAGGTCTTCCCCTGTCTGTTTAAGCTAAAAACTGTACACAGTGTATCTTTTATAACAGAAAGAATTATCAATTACCCAAATTGAATAGTCCTTCTGAAGATTGGTTAATGCTATGACCATTCATAACTGCAGACTTGGTCATCTGCCTATTAGCTAATATCCATTTCAACATCAAGGGTTTCCAGTTTGACAGTCTAATGAATGACCTACCCTTTTCCAGCCAGTTTGTTGAACTATCATCCTGGGAAACAACTTTCTGGGTTGTCAGTATTGCTGGTTTCCTGCATCGCTTGCTTTCTTGAGTTATGTCTTTCATGTGGAAGTTTCTCTTCTTCAGATTGGATCTTTATCAATTTTGATGGAACTCATAGTCTTTCATCACCTGTGGAAACAGACAAAACCTCTTCCTCAATGTAACAAACTCTGATGTTAAAACATCTTTAAAGCATAGAGGGTGATCTATTGCCTGTACCCTAGACAGCTGTCCACCCTACATTATCTGCTCTTCGGTGTTGGAGCAAGATGGCACAGAGTCAATGACACAGACTCTGGAAGCAGATGAGAAATGCTGCAGCAAGCTCATCTGAGTACTGCTGCAAGTTCCTTTAATACCCTCCACCCACATCCCCATTGGTCCCAAGAAAGTATCTATTCTAAACAGCAGTTCCTGATTGGCTGACATTATTTGCACCAGCAATCCTGGCTCTCTCAGGAAGTCCTCAATTAGGTCCACCTGCAGAAATACTGGTGTCACAGGCAGTCCTCAATTAGGTCTTCCTGCAGGTGATGGTTTTGCAGCTGCACGGCCCCCAGCAATCATATAAAGGCTGTCCTGTGGTTCCTGCTACAGTGATCTAATTCAGTTATTTTTTTTTTCTATAATTCAGTGTTGTTCAGAAACTGTTGTTCTTGCCTCATTGGCATCCAAAAAACATTAAACAAAGTATTATTCAGTATACTACTGGGAGTTCCTTTCCTCCTTTCTGTTATCTAGGTACAATTAAATCTTTATGAATCTGCACATACCAAGAGCTAGCAACTTTTACTTTTTATACTAGACAGTTAGGCACTGGCATTCTGTGGCTCCAAGCCACTAAGCCAGGCTTCTTACCCATTTAAATACAGAAACAATCAATATGTATTATTTAAAATGTCAATATACAGTGTCATTTAAAATAGGTATTCATTTTCTGAGATAGAAGGAATATTGATCTGAGCTCCCCATTGTTGGAGTAGATCACTTCTCCATGGATTTATGGCTATATCTTCCACAGAGGATTTAATCTTTCTATTTGATCTTCTGGCCCCAAACATTTAAATAGTCCTATAATTTGTTTTACTTGGGACAATATTCCAATCTCAACAAATTGTGTAGATACTTCCTGAAGAAGCCAATGTGGATTCCAAGTCTCTTCTGAGATTACGGTTACACCAGCTCCTATTGTCAACAATCTTCAATTTCAATACCATTTAATTTTAATTTTTGTCTCTGGTCAAGAGTAAGAGTTTGCCAAAAGTCTTGTCTTCCAATATTTCCAAATCCTCATGTTCTTTCCATTGGAGCTGCTTTGTCTTGGACATACAGAAGGAGTAGAAGCTACGAAATCCAGATTGAAACTGCATATTTTTCTTTATATAAACCATAAAAATTTCAGTCTCTCCATTGAAGTCTTCATCTATAAATCCTGGATGCACTATGATTTTTGAAATGTTAGGCTACTTTTTCCAAAAATTATTTCTACTGTCTTTGGGTCAGAGGTCTATGAAATCCAGTAGGATTTTTGATGATACTGTGAGAGTTTTACATATGGATAAGTCTAGAACAGTGCTTCTTTCTATAGCATGTGCTAGACCTTGAATATTAGTTTAGTTTTCTCAGTGGTTTTCTGATAGAAAATACCTGGTGCATGTTGTTTGTTGCCTGGTTAAAAAAAAAAAAACCTCCTTAAGGAGTTTCCCACATTTAAGGAATTATCTCCTAGGGAGTTTTCCATTGCTAAGGGATTATTTCACATATCTCTTGCTGATCTGCATTCATTGGTAATGCCTACCCTTACCATACCTTCTAGAAATCTCAGAGGGCTGAGGTCTTCTTGAGAAGTCTCTAGGAATGCCTTGCCTACAATCCTTTTTCAATGACCTTGTCTCCCACATTTAAAACAATGGACATTCTGACATCTAGGATTACTAGCTATTGCTTCTCCAATTACATAGTCATTAGGATCAATATTAGCAGTACTTCTACTCCATCTATGTGTGTTGATCAAACTTTTTAAAGTTCTAAGATGTAAATTAGTTAAACGACACTGGATTGTAGAAAAAAACACTACTGAATGAGCCCACCTTTTCTATTTTTTACTGAACTCTGGCTTGAAGTCACAATGTTTTTCTACACTGTAAAGCTTACTCTGGTTTTATTCAAATACTGATTTCTCTGCTCTCATATCTTATTTCAATCCAGATGTGGTGGCTTTGTTATGTTTATTAATAGAAAGTCCTGACTTAAGTTCCTACAAATATTGTTTCTCCTTCATTCTTTCTTTGACAATAAAAGCCAATGAGCCAATACAGAGCTTTACAGAGGATAGGTAGGATTTGCAATTCTAGGAGGGATGAAGAAAGAGACAGAAAGTGAAGGAGGGAGCCAAAAGGAAGGGTGAGAAAATAACAGGGGAAGAAAACTGGATCAAGAAAGGATGAAAAACTTCAAATAAAATGGGAACATATTCTGGGAAGTAGCCTGATTAGCATGAAGGTTTAGAATGGAATAATAATTGCTCAGAACTTGGCTCAAGGTGATTTTAATAAATCTCAGTCTTTCTGTGAGGTTATTGGGGAATTAGCTGGTTAAGGAATAGCTGTCATTGTACTAATTCAAGTATTAATGTAATGATGATTCTACATTGGCTATTCAACTCAGCTGTTCTGGCTCAAAACTTCTCTCCAAGCCAACTGATTCAAGCTGTCTTCTCTTGGCTTTTCATTGAATTCCTCTGCTTGGAAAAACTACCTCTGACTTCCATGAATTGAACTTCACTGACTGCACCAAACTACATTGAACTGCACTCAACTGTATTACCTGAAGTCAACTGAACTGCCCTCCATCTCTGACTCCCTCTGTACTGTCCTAAGTAGCTCCTGATTCTGTCTGTTCTCATGAGATTTGGGCAACTGCTATCTCTGACTGAGTCTATCAAACCTGTCTCTGACTTATTATTTTGTCCTTCAGCTAGACTTTCAAACACGGTTGCTTCCTTCTACAAACTAATGATGTATACAAAGGGTATGTCTGTATTCTAGCCAGACCATGCTCTAATCCACAGTGGGTCTGTACTCCATATAAATCATATCTTTGGTATGATCCCATGACAGAACAGCTATGCTGCTGGATTGTTCTTCCTTCCTTCCCTCCTTCCTTCCTTCCTTCCTTCCTTCCTTCCTTCCTTCCTTCCTTTCTTTTAACATTTGCAATTTCAAAAGCTAAAATTTCAATTAATGTTCATCTCAAATCTGGATGGATCTGGTATTTCCCTGTTGACAGTGGACTTTAATCTCTATAAGTAATCAGTAGAAGTCTATTTGTGGCTTTGTATAATTTTTGTGAGTGACTGACTTTCCTGGTACCTCCACCTTATCCCAGGCTCTTAAATCTACTAAAGTGAAGTGTATAATAATAAAGTAATCAAATTACATCTGTTTTCATAAATTAGCATATTTACCTTTACCTAACAATTGATCTTTCATGATAATAACTCCTTTAGACTTAATATGATTTTTCATAATTGCAGCTTCTTCTCACTACCATGTCAGACATTGTAATTGAGAAATAGCTTCCAGTACAGATGCTGCTAAATATTTCTAGTCTTGAAGTGTAATCCTATTTTGAGTAGAGCATCTATTTAACATCTGTCTCACATAGGTAGACACATAGGTAGAATGCATTCCATAAGATACTATTGGTTCTTTAAACTGTTTAAGATCTTGTATTTCAATACAATTCCAAACTAGCTGTTCATTCTGTGAATTTTTGCCATTTTCTGACATTTGTTGCTAGGTAACTGGGAAAAATAGTGGGCGTAGTTACCTATCTTCAATTTTATTTTATTTTTATTTTATTTTATTTTATTTTATTTATTTTATTTTTTTGGTTTTTTGGAGAGAGGGTTTCTCTGTGTAGCTCTGGCGGTCCTGGAACTCACTCTGTAGACCAGGCTGGCCTCGAACTCAGAAATCTGCCTGCCTCTGCCTCCCAAGTGCTGGGATTAAAGGCGTGCGCCACCACTGCCAGGCTATCTTCAATTTTATTAAGAGGTGGTACTGTAAGTTCAATAGGTTTGTCTATCCTGATCCTCAATTTCATTAGGTACCACATGTTCACAATTAAAGAATTTCTGTTCAGTTACTTCCTCTGTCTTTTGTTTTTCAAGGCTTTGTACTATCATTGCTAATTTTTCCAGTTATAAAGCTACTCTTTCAACCTTTATTGAGAGGAAATATAAAGATTGCAATTCAAAGTAGGAAGGCCTTACTCTGGTAGTCAGTTCCAATAAGTATCACAACATTTTGTCAAGTAGTGTTTCTATCCCCTTTAGTCTGACCTTTGCTTTCTAGGAATCTTAAATGAAGTTTCCCATTTTTTTAAATCTGAAAGAGTCTGTCTATATAGTTAAATTTTTCTTTGGGGAACACTTATTGTGATTCACTGTCTGACAGATTCCTGCAGCTATGGAGTCTCCAAAGTCTCTTTGGGCATCCAGCCAAACTGAAAGAAGTGTTGCTTTTTCTGGAGATAATACCAGGCAAATTTCTCCTCTGTAGCTTTTTTGTCAGATGTCCTCTCTGCTTTCTTTAATGTTGGTAGACGTTCTTTTTCTCCAATCATGTTGAGTACCAGATGCAAATATTGCTTTTATTTCCTTAGATGTTGAGATGCAAGGAGAATCAAACTCAAGATGTACATAAAGACTGCTTGTGCAGATCCCAGGGTATTTCTTTCTTTGTTCTAACTATTCCTAGACTTAGGCCTGGAGCTTCTAGCCTCTATAACATCTAATTTTCTAAGCTTATTGATTCGTTCTAGCTTCTCGTGGCTTCTGAATTGCCCTGCAGGGTCTAATACTAACTTTGGCAATATGTTCTAATCTTCTGGCTCCTTCTCATTCTCTGGCTCATTCTGTCTTTACTGTTGTCTAGCCTGTTCTTTTTGCAACTTGTCTCTGTAAAACTGTCCTGCCAAATATACCATACACAAGCATATAACTCACTACCATTTTCTCTTACTGCTTTTAAATAGTTTCTTTTTACTGTGCTGTTCTTGTGTAAGTTGGGTATATCCTATACTTTATTCATTCTGTCAACACATTTTCTGATTTGCCGCTATGTCACTCAATTAGTTGTCATGTTCAAATAGGACTGTTACCTTTTAAAACTAACCTTACCGTCACTGTTAGGCACTGAAGGTGTGTACCAAGGGCATGTGTGTCTGTGTTCCAGCAACATCATACTGTAATCTAGGACATGTCTGCATTCTGGCCAGCTCATTTTGATTCAGAAGGTCTTTGGATGTGATCTCTTGACAGAGAAGCCATGTTGCTAGATGAAAATTCCTCTACATATTCCTCTGTTTTCCTTCAGAAAAGAACAGGTATCCAAGAAAGGAACAGGTCATAGCAAGGTACACCAAAACTAGGCACATACCTCATATCAAGGATGAGTAAGACAACCCAGTAGGAGGAAAAGGTACCCTAGAACAGACCAAAGAGCCAGAGAAACTTCCACTTCCACTGTATTTAAGATACTAAAATTTTATTCACTGATACGTATAAGTACTTATTCATAGTAAACGAGGCAACTGTAAATAACTTAGGTACAAAAATCAATTTGAGAGGATTCTAACTGAACAAGGTTCCAAATTAACACACATTTCCTCTATGGTCTTTACATAAACACATTCATTATTTTAAAATATAGATATATAATTGTATTGTATGCTATGCATGCTTAAAAATAGAATAGCCATGTCTAGTTAATATTTGCTATTG
The DNA here is from genome assembly GCA_019843965.1 of Rhynchomys soricoides. Classification (NCBI taxonomy): domain Eukaryota; kingdom Metazoa; phylum Chordata; class Mammalia; order Rodentia; family Muridae; genus Rhynchomys; species Rhynchomys soricoides. Next base: position 9,753,980 of record JADRCH010000066.1, on the reverse strand, counting down.
AAGACTTTAAAATGATAAAACAATAAAAACAAAAATGATATTTTTATACTGAAAATAATAAAGAAACATTGTATTATGTTTAGGAATTTTAGGAAGAAACCCTATGATTAATTACCTACTGTTTGTTTGTGTGTGTGTGGGTAATGACATGGGAGTTTTCAATTTACTTTCCTCCCAGGTGTTGAGGCCATGGCTGTAAATATGTTAAGTATGTACTCCACAGCCAATATAATTTTTGATTTATAAAAATTTAAATAATATGTTGAAAAACATGTAACCTAAAAGAAATTCAGAAAGTAATCCTTAAAAAGAACTTTGATCACTAAATGGAAAACTCAAAGCAATCCCACCAAAATCAGGGACTAGGCAAGGTTGCCCTCTCTCTCTCTATCTATTCAATATAGTACTTGACCTTCTAGCTAGAGCAACTAGACAACAAAAGGATGTCAAAGGGATACAAATTGGAAAGGAAGAAATCAAAATATCACTATTTGCAGATGATATGATGGTATACTTAAGTGACCCAAAAAACTCCACCAGAGATCTGCTACAGCTGATAAAAACCTTCAGCAAAGTGGCCGAATACAAAATTAACTCAAGCAAATCAGTAACCTTCCTATACTCAAAGAATAAACAGGCAGAGAAAGAAATTAGGGAAATGACACCCTTCACAATTGTCACAAACAATATAAAATATCTTGGTGTGACTCTAACCAAACAAGTAAAAGATCTGTATGACAAGAACTTCAAGTCTCTGAAGAAAGAAATCGAAGAAGACCTCAGTAGATGAAAAGATCTCCCATGCTCATGGATTGGCAGAATCAATAGAGTTAAAATGGCCATTCTGAGGAAAGCAATCTACAGATTCAATGCAATCCCCATCAAAATCCCAACTCAATTCTTCATAGACTTAGAAAGAGTAATTCTCAAATTCATATGGAATAACAAAAAACCCAGGATAGCAAAAACTATTCTCAACAATAAAAGGACTTCTGGGGGAATCAGCCTCTCTGACCTCAAGCTGTACTACAGAGCAGTAGTGATTAAAAACTGCATGGTATTGGTACAATGACAGGCAGGTAGATCAATGGAATAGAATTGAAGACCCAGAAATGAACCCACACACGTACTGTCACTTGATCTTTGACAAAGGAGCTAAAACCATCCAGTGGAAAAAAGACAGCATCTTCAACAAATGGTGCTGGTTCAACTGGTGGTCTACATGTAGAAGATTGTGAATTGATCCATTTCTATCTCCCTGTACAAAGCTCAAGTCCAAGTGGATCAAGGACCTCCACATAAAACCAGATACACTGAATCTAATAGAAGAGAAAGTGGGGAAAAGTCTCGAACACATGGGCACAGGGGAAAAGTTCCTGAACAGAAAACCAATGTCTTGTGCTCTGAGATCAAGAATTGACAAATGGTGCTTAATTAAATTACTAAGCTTCTGTAAGGCAAAGAACACTATAAATAGGATAAAATGGCAACCTATAGATTGGGAAAAGATCTTTACCAATCCTATGTCCAATCCTACGCTAATATCCAAGGTGTACAAAGAACTCAAGAAGCTAGACTCCAGAGATGCAAATAAACTTATAAACAAATGAGGAACAGAGCTAAAAAGAGAATTCTCAACTGAGGAAACTCGAATGGCTGAGAAGCACCTAAAGAAATGCTCAACATTCTTAGTCATCAGGGAAATGCAAATCAAAACAACTCTGAGATTCCACCTCATACAAGTCAGAATGGCTAAGATCAAAAACTCAGATGACAACAGATGTTGGCAAGGATGTGGAGAAAGAGGAGCACTCCTCCATTGCTGGTGGGAATGCAAGCTGATACATCCTCTCTGGAAATCAGTTTGGTGGACCCTCAGAAAAATGAACATAATACTACCTGAGGACCCAGCTATTCCACTCCTGGGCATATACCCAGAAGATGCTCCAACATGTAATAAAGACATGAGTTCCACTATGTTCATAGCAGCCATATTTATAATAGCCAGAAAATGGAAACAACCCAGATGTCCCTCAACAGAGGAATAGATACAGAAAATGTGGTTCATTTACACAATGGAATACTACTCAGCTATTAAAAACAATGACTTCATGAAATTCGCAGACAAATGGATGGAACTTGAAAATATCATCCTGAGCAAGGTAACACAGTCACAAAAGAATGAACATGGTATGTACTCATTGTTAAGTGGTTATTAGCCCAAAAGTTTGAAATACCCAAAAGTCACTTCACAGCAACAGTAGGGCTAAGTGTGAGGACCCAGATGGAGGACTTGGAGAAGGGGCTGAAGGAACTGAGGGAGTTTGCAGCCCCTGGGAGGGAGCAACAATGGCATCTGGCCTGACCCGATACTCCCGGAGACTGAATCACAAACCAAAGAATACACATGGAGGGACCCATGGTGCTGGCCAAATATGCGGCAGAGGAGAGTCTTGTTAGCCATGAGGGTGAGCAGAGGCCCTTGGGCCTGATGGTGTTAGATCCCCCAGTAGAGGAGAATGCCAAGGAGAGAAGAGGAGAATGGGTGGGTGGGTGGGTGGGGGAATACCCCCAGAGTGGCAGGGGGAGGAGGGAGGGAATCGGGAGGTTCCAAAGGGGAGATCTGGAAAGGGGGAAACATTTGAAATGTAAATAAAGCATGAATAAATAAATAAATAAATAAATAAATAAATAAATAAATAAATTTTAAAAAAAGAAACTTGATCTTAGGAGAGTTAAAAATTTGTTCAAAATAGACTTCAGGGAATAATGTTTTTTTAATGTCTAGAGAATGAGGTTCTAGGCTGTGAACTTTTATCCTCCAAAGAATAAATCCACATCAATGTACAGAAGAAAAAAAAAGCTTATGTGAAATGTTTCAAAGGAATGTGAAGTATTGCCTCCCAAAAAGAGTCAGAGTGACACAGGTAAATACATATTGATGCTAATATCTAGAAATAAAAAAGTTTAAACATCATTTTGAGGGATTTCAAGAAAAATAATTTATCACTTTAAAAATCATTAGGATGTTGACTATGTAATATGGACTCATCTTGATTAGTACCAGAGATACAAATAAGGGATAATGGATACTCACCTTTTCTATTTTCATTTTATAGAGCTGCAACTAATACACACCCCACCACTATTATCTAAATCACACAGGTCAAACATTGTCAGACATATGTGATTATCAAGTTCCATGAAGGATCTCAGTGCCAATGCATAGATTAGTATTTTGGGGATAGAAAAAATTAACACATTTAGCAAATATCTTAAGCTAAAACCATTATTGATGGTGTCCTTCAATATCAGAATTAGCATCTTTAAAGGAAAAACACAGATTCTTGGCTTTAGGTTTCTCTATTTAGCAGACTAAACTAGCTTTAAAACCCAGTGGCTACATTTTTATCTTATCGCTAACAATCTATAGTCTGTAGCTTTACTGTTGTCTGATGCCTTTAAATGGGGACATGCTCTTTAAGAATAGCTACACCCTCTTTTTAGAAGTAAGGTATCTAAAGCAGATTTTCTAACATTTTGAGTTCTTCATTGCTTCATGGGCTTTATGTTCACAATTTCCTGTGCTAACTTCTTCATGCTGATTGTTTCAACCACACTTCTTGGACTTGATGATTGTCAGAAACTCAGATGCAAAGTTCTATGACCCAACCTTTCATCTTTCTTCTGAAATCTCACAGGCCAGTCCTCCATTTTCTTTTAGCATTTGTGACTTCCCAATTCCCTCAAAAAATAGTACAGTAAGGTCTGATTAGAGCAATGGTTCTCAACTTGCTAATGCTGTGACCTTTCAATACAACACCTCAGGTTGTGGTGACCCCCAACCAAAAAATTATTTCATTTTTATTTCATAACTGTAATTTTGTTACTGTTCAGAAATATAATATAATATAATATATGATATGATATGCAGGATATCTGATAAGTAACCCTTACAAGGGTCATGGAATCTATGGTTGAAAACCACTGGATTATAATATTCCATAACTTTTCTAGAACAAGGTTCTAAATTATTTCACATTATTCCAGTGAACCAATTTTAAAGGTCCCCCCAACCCACATGATCAAGTTTATCAGGAGAATGATTATACTTCTAAGCACCAATTTCTGTAGTAGCTAATTTTGCTGTTAATGTAATAAAACACTGTGACAAAAGTAACTTAAGAAAAGATTTGTCTCACAGTCTAATTGTATATTACTCTGAGGAGTCATTGAGACAGTAACTTAGGGTTGATGCTCACATTGTGTTTGTGGTCAATAGTAAGACAATTGAAGAATGCTAGTAATCAACTTCTTTTCTTTTCATACTTGTATTCAGTCTTGGAACCTAGTCCATTGAAATGTGATGCCTAGAGCAAAATAGAGTCTTATCTGTCCCGCCCTGCAGGACCTCATTATTCGTGGGGTCGAGGGGGACTAAGCCTGAAAGAAAAACAGGCGAGAAAGAGGAGCGAGACCAAGCAGAATCTTGTCAAGGTCTCATTTATTCTTGAAACATAGGCTGTTTTTAAAGCAGAAATGAGGCAAAGGGAGGGGTGGGAATGAGGCAAAGGGAGGAATGGGAAGCAGGGAGCTTGTGGTTTCTGGTCGCTCTGGCTCATCAATCTTCAGAAGAGCCAGTTCCCAGAGCATGGGGAACAATTAATCTTCAAACAATTGTGATCAGTTCTCAGAAGGTACCACAAAGCTGTGCCAAGCTTGGTGGGGTCGGGTTCCCAGGAGCAGCATGAAGACTTCAGCTCCGCTTCAGCTCCCAACACTTATCACTTATAGTAACCCCATTTTGACAATCCTTCCAATGTGTTCTTAGAAGCTCCTATACTAGGTGATTCTACCTAGGTGAGTCTGTCAAGTTGTCCAGTGGTATTAGACATTATCTCATGCCACAACTTGGGTGTTATCCTGCCAGCAAGCGTAATAGTCTATTACTTTATAATTTAATTCTTTTAAAGTGCTCATCATGGACAGAACGCAGACAAAAACAATCTCGCTATGTTTTAGCTTAGTTTGGGGAAAATTTCTGGTTCTCTAAAATCTCATTAGCCATTCCTCTGCTACCAATGTCTCTGTAAGGCTTCTGGACTTCCAAACTTCTAAAAGAATGATTTGTAAAATTATTGGTCTTCTGCTTGCCTCTTGCCATCTGGTTATCCCTGGTGTTTTCTGGTCTGGGTGACCATATTTATCACCTTGCACAAAACTGAAGCTAAAGTGGATCAAGGACTTCAACATCAAATCAGATACACTGAATCTAATAGAAGAGAAATATCCTTGAACTCATTAGCACAGGGGAAAATTTCCTAAACAGAACTCTAATGGCTCATGGTTTAAGATCAAGAAATGATAAATGGGACTTCATGAAACTTGAAAGCTTCTGTAATTCAAAGGATATTGTCAATAGGACAAAGTGACAACCCACAGACAGGGAAAAAAATCATCACTAACCCCACATCCCATAGAGGGTTAATATCCAAAATATATAAAGAAATCAAGAAGCTAACCACCAAAAACCAAACAACCTAATTAAAAAAAAAAAAAAATGGGGTATGGAACTAAACAGAATTCACAGCAGAGGAATCTTGAATGGCTGAGAAACACCTAAAGAAATGTTTAAAGACCTTAGTGATCAGAGAAATGCAAATCAAAACAACCCTGAGATTCCACCTTATACTAATAAGAGTGGCTAAGATCAAAATCTCAGGCGAGAGCACATGTTGGGGAGGATGTGAAGAAAGAGGAACACTCCTCCATTGCTGGTGGGATTGCAAACCGGTGCAACCACTCTGGAAATCAATCTGGAGGTTCCTCAGAAAATTGGAAATAGATCTACCTGAAGACCCAGCAATACAACTTTTAGGAATAAACCCAAAAGATAACCTACCAGGCCACAAGGGCATGTGTTCCACTATGTTCATAGAGGCATTGTTTGTGATAGCCAGAAACTGGAAACAACCCAGATGTCCCTCAACAGAAGAATGGATACAGAAAGTGTGGTTCATTTACACAATGGAATACTACTCAGTTATTAAGAACAAGGACCTCCTGAGTTTTGCAGGCAAAATGGATGGAACTAGAAAATATAATTCTGAGTGAGGTAACTCAGACCCAAAAGGACATGCATGGTATGTGCTCACTAATAAGCAGATATTAGCCAAATAAATAAATAAATAAATAAATAAGTACAGAATACCCAAGATACAGGCCACAGAACTAAAATCAACAAGATGAAGGGCCTACATGAAGACACCTCAATTCCACTTGGGAGGGAGAAGAAAACAATCACAAGGGGGGGGGGGACAGAGGGTCCTGAGAGGGAAAGGAGATGGGGAGGGAGCATGATCTGATATTGAATGGGGGAAGAGGACTGAAACAGGAAACCTAGGGAGGTAGGAGGTTGGGGGACCCGTCAGAATGTTCCAGAGACCCCGGAGGTGAGAGACTCTCAGTAATCAAAGGGAGGGAAATTAGATGAAATGCTCCATGGTGGGGAGAGGGAACTTGTAGAGCCTACCTCCAGCGGAAAGACAAGGCACCAAGTAAGGGAAGGGGTTGCCCTACCACAGTCAAAACTCTGACCCATAATTGTTCCTGTCTGAAAAATTGCAGGGTTGGAAATGGAGAGGAGCTTGAGGAAAAGAAGGTCCAGCGACAGGCCCAAAGTGGAATCCAGCTCAAGGGGTTGCCCCATGGCCTGACACTATTACTGAGGATATGGAGCACTCACAAATAGGGACATAACACAACTGCTCTCTGAAAGACCCAACAAGCAGCTGAAGGAGTCAGCTGCAAATATTTGCATCCACCCAATGGACAGAAGCTACTGACCCCTGTGGTTGAATTAGGGGAAAGCTGGAAGAAGCTGAGGAGGAAGAAGACTCTGTAGAAGGACCAGCAGTCTCAATTAACCTGGATCCCTGAGATATCTCCGAGACACTGGACCACCAACCAGGCACATACACCAACTGATATGAGGCCCCCAACACATATACAGCAGAGGACTGCGGGGTCTGTGTTCAATCAGAGATGATTCACCTAACCGTCAACAGACTGGAGGCCCCAGAAGTGTAGAGGTCTGGTGGGTTGGGGATTAGGGGACTGGAGGGTTGGGTAGTTGGGGGAATCCTCATGGAGACAGGGGATGGGGAGGCGATATGGGATGGGGAACAGTCAGAGGGTGGACCGGGAGGGGCATAAAATCTGGAGTGTATAAAGAAAAATAAAGGACTAAATAAAATTAAAAGAATTATTACTTTCAGTATTTGGGGGCTTCATAATCTCACAATTCCTAACCCTGACTTATTTCTTTGGCAAATCAGTTCCTAAGGTCTAAAATCCATATGGTCAGGCTATTGCAGTAGCAATCCCACATCTCTGTATTCATTTTCTTTATTATTAACATTTGATGATGATGATGATGATGATGATGATGATGATGATGATGAAGTTATTTACAAAAGAACCTGAAGGAATCAAAGGTTTACTTAGTTCACAGTTTGACAGTAGAGGCTATTATTTCAGGGAAGCAGGTGTGGACAGAGCCTGAGGCTGCTGGCTACACTGTATTATAGCCAAAAAGCAACAGAAAGTAAAGGATATGCTTTCTCATTTCCATTCTTCCTTTCAAAAAGGCCATGACCCAAACCATGAAATATAGGGGCTCACATTGGGGATGGTCCTTTCTACCTCACTTAACATAAAATGAAACCAATATAAATGATCACAACTGCCAATTCAAAAGTCTATTCATTTCGATTATAATCTGAATTAATAAAGCTAACTGCAATATCTTTAACTGCTCACAGACTAGAAGAAAATAATTCAAATCATCAGTTCTACCCTGAACTCATAATAATAAAGTTAACTGCTTAATGAAGGGAATTTATTAAATTCCCTTCATTTTACTTCATTTTTCTAAAAGTATATGAAGTGCTATTTTCTCCCATTATGTTAGTTCTTTGATAATATCATACTGTCTACTTTGAACATATTCACCATCTTATGGCTCTTCCTTGATTCATCCCCCTTCCATATATGTCCATTTGTGTCCTCTCTTCTTTAAAATCCATCAACTATAGTCTTTATATGGGCTATACTAGAACTTGCACCTTCTAAACAGGGATTGCACCTTTCAAAACTAACTCTCCCTATCAACAGAGATTAATAGTTACCAGTCTAGGAATAGGATTCTGTTCCCACTTCCCAGCTCCATGCTGAAATTTTGCCTGGCTTCATCTTACATAAGATATGTGCATGCTATTACAACCACTGTGGGTTCATATGACCCAATACCCTACTTTGTCTTGAAAATACTGATTCCTTGGAAATACTTTACTACCCCTGGGTCTTAAAATCTGTCCCCTATACTGCCATGAACCATAAGCTTATGGAGAAAGGGTGTGATATAGAAATTCTGTTTAGGTCTGAGCTTTCTGAAGTGTGTTACTGTTTGCCCACTGATAAATTGTGAGTCCCTGCTAGTCACTATCCACCACAAAAAGTATTTCCTCTGTCAAGAGTTGACAAATATACTAATAAGTGAACATAGTGATATGGTATTAGGTATTTGTCTAGCACTGTTAATTATTAACTTATCAGTAAGGAAATGAGCTTTAAAGTCTCAATGACCACTTTCATTGCTTAGTTCCATTTTTCTAAATATTTCCTTACTTTCACATAAAAAACTTAACAATAAATTCCACAAAGCAAGATATTTTCCATATCCAAACACTGAAACACATGTTCTTAGCATGTGATCTCAGAATTTGAACCTCATGTCACTGGTCACTTTTCAAAATGGTCTTTTTTGATTTGGCTACAAACAAACCAACGAAATAAAAAAAAGTACTTATGTCAAGTTAGTAGTTTTGATCCCATTATTTTAATTAACGTATACATATTGTTTCATCTCTTTATTCCAGAATTTGCTTGGTGAATTTGAATGAAATCTATATGAATATGGATATCATGAGTCACATTCACATTTCTTCATAGTGAAATAAGGCATTCAACATGTAAGTACTCAACAAATAATAAGAACATGCATTAATATTAATATATTCTTTGTTTCTCTTCAGTTCTTTCAAAATTTTCTTCTCATTATTTAGAACAGCGAGACCAGGAGAGTTATTATATATTCTTGAATTTCACTTATCTATCACTAATTTATAATAATAATACTTTACAAGAGAATTTTAAAGAAAAAATTTTAAGTATTTGAATTTTATTACTACAGAATAAAACTCAGACTCCAAATATTGTGATACAATCTGAAATTAACTGAACTGTATTTTCTCCTCTGTTGTTTCAATTATGTTTGTTCTACATTAAGTTGAGGGTTCTTTAAAATTACTTTCATAAAGTTTTTTAATAGATTTAGAATACTCATCATTTTAATTTTTATCCTAAGGTTTGATTATAACATGGGGGTTACAAAGTCTCCTCTTCATTCTCCTTCAATAAATTTAAATATTAACCATTTTAAAACTTTGTTAGATAAGAAAATATATAACCATTTCTGGTAAATCTATATAGCCCTTGAAAGCAAGTAATAAGTAGTTCACACTAAAATTGGTGTTGCTTCAATCTTCTGAATTCAATCTTACTTCCCTGAATTAGAATATTTTCTTTGTACAAAGAAGAGATTTCCTGGAACCTACAGGTAAGTTCCTGTCCAATAGGAACCCCAGAATTGGTTTCCTGAACATTCTACAACTCTTCTCAGGAGTGAGATTCTTCTCTAATCTCATAGCAGACTTGGAGAATAATGCTATTAGTCAATCAGTAAGGTTGAAGCAAAGAAAAGACCCTCCCTCACAATGCTTATTTCATGGAACTTGGTAATCCTGTTGTATTTCTACCACGCAATTAAACACTACAGTCAACAGGATAGTCATGTACAGGGAGAACTGTCTGCTTTCAGACCCCTGGAACAAACAATCTGTCTTGAATTTCTAGTTAATTCTTTTCTACACCCAACCTTAGTAACTATGGTAAGACAAGAAAAAGACAGCATTAACAAAGCACAAGTATGCAAAGAAGACATTAAAATTATAGAAACAATATAATGAAGTAAAAACTATAAAATTACAATATCAAAAAAGAATTAGATTTTTAATTCATTGAAAATCAATATCCATTTTCAATTCAGATAACATTGTCAAACTTTGCTTATACTAAAAATTGTAAATAGAAATTGAAGTAAAATCATAAATGTAAGAGGATCCATTATCTTATGAATACGAACAATTAATAAGACACTGCCCTGAAGAAATTCATGCAAACCTTTGAGGAACCTAGAATAAGCTAATTCCATATATGTGCATATAATATCAAGTGTGAATTGTCCAGAAACTAAAACAATCAACATAGACCAATAATTACAATATGTACTGAATCACTAATTTAATAACTTGCATATGTTCTTCAAAGAAAAATCAAAGGTTGCCAAGTTCTACCATAATTTTTAAATAACTAATACTCATCTTTCCTTAGCTCTTAAAAATATACAAAAGCCAGCATCATATTCATATCAATTCTAGACAAAAGTTTTATAACATAAGTAAATTAATGGTCAATATTCTTGGCTAAGTCAAGTAAATAAATTCTCAGCAGAGTACTAATAATGCTTTAAGAGATTATTTAATGCAATGAAATGATATTCATCTCTAGAGTGCAAGGGAAGGTCATGGTAGACTAGTAAGTAGAATGTTACAATGTGTTAACAGAATGATCAACAAATTAGATATAGAAAAAATATTTGAGCAATTCAATACCTTTCAATTATAAAAATATTCAGCAAACTAGTTATATAATATTTGTATCTCAGGACAATAGAGATCATATAAATGGAAAAATAAACAAGACTAAAACCACCACAGGTTTTAGCTAATAGAAAAAAAATGTTTTTCTTTAACAACTCAGAACCAAACAAGGTTGTTAATGTTAACTTCTTATGTTAAAAATAGTTGTAGAAGTCCAAGACAGAGCAATTAAGAGACAAAATTAAAACATTACAAAAAGAAAAGTAGTTCAACTTATTTGTTTGTGCAAAGACACCATTATTTAATGCAATGGCAAAACCAATCCTGAAAACATGTATTAAAAGTAACAGTAAAAAAACTGAGCAGGTCATATCTAGGAACTTATATGAATGTATATTTCTGCATGTAACAATAATTAATAAAAAAAGAGTCTATGAATTTGAAATGAAACAGGTAGTGATAAGTGGGAGGCTGTGAAGGGAGAAAAGAAAAGGAGGAAAATATTTATTATATTATAATCTCAAAAATAAAAAAAATTATTAAAAGATTGAGCTATATATAGAAAACTCTGAACACACAATTAGAAGTTAGATTAATAAATGAATTCAATGAATTTACAGAATGCAAATCAACGTACAAATCAACTACAATTCTATACCTTAAATATAAACATAGAAATAAATAGAAAAATTAGTTATAATTTATGCAAAATAAATAGCATAATTAGAGATAAGTTCAAACAAGAAGGTAAAAGACTTGTTTACTTTTGGTACAAAGTGCTAATAAAAGAAGTAGAAGGATGGAGAAATTAACCGAAGCCCTCCTGTGTTCATCCATTATGACTGGTGTCTTAAAATTCCCATAGTGTAAAAAGCAATCCATAAATAAAGTACAATCCTCACCAAGTTGCTGAACACATGTTTAAATTCCTAAAGTTTGTATGGACATACATGCAAAATAGGTCAATGCTCAATGCAATCATAAGAGTCTTACTGATAACAACGCAGATGTGTACAGCCAACCATCGGACAGAGCACTGAGACCCCAATGGAAGAGTTAGGGGAAGGACTGAAGGAGCTGAAGGAGTTTGCAACCCCATAGGAAGAACAACAATATAAAACAACCAGATGCCCCAGAGCTACCAGGGACTAAACCACCAACCAAAGAGTATGCATGGAGGGACCCATGCTGCATATGTAGCAGAGGATGACTTATCTGGCATCAATTGGAAGGGAGGCGCTAAGTCCTGTGAAGGCTTGATGCCCCAAGCATAGGAGAATGCTAGAGCAGCGAGGCAGGAGTGGGGGTGGGGATATGGTAGGGGGTTTTCAGGGGGGAAATTTGCAAGGGAGTAACACTTGAAATATAAATAATTAAAATAACCAATAAAAAAGAAACAATGAAAAAATAAAAATGACACTACAAAGAATGTCTTCAGGGAGAAGGCTTTCAGGTCATATCCAGTTCACATTCGGAGTCCATGTTGTCTGCAGCAATAGATACTTACCCTCAGTGTGTAGGAAGCAATCTAAGGTAATACTAGTACCCTTTATTGTTTGGGGAGTCACTTTGACTACCTGATCAACAACTCAAAGGGAGTTTCTCATGCCTGATATTGGGATTTTTATTAGATACTCTGTAGCTCTATAGCTCTATGGTAGAACATTTGTCAGCCTTTCATGAGCATTTAATAAAGTGGATTGAAAACTATATATATATTTGTATGCAAAATATATATATATATAATGAAATTTGGCATCAATATAATATAATAAGATTTTTCATGGTTTAATCAAACGTCTTTCATGATTTTTTTCCTTCTCCCTTCCTGTCCTTCTGTGTTGAATTCCCTCCCACTTTCCTTCAAAGCTTCTTCCCAAGGTTTTCCTCAACCCCAATTCATATCACCTATATCCTGTTATTTTCCTGAGGAGCACCTCATCCCTGCCATGTTACTATTTTGCTTTTGTGATTTGTGTGGCAGCTCCAGGACATCTATCTACTCATACCTGAAAAATTGGCTGTAAGAGCCACATATGACAGAGAATGTGAGTTACTAATTGTCCTGGGTCTAGCCTACCTCAGTCAATGTAGCATTATTTTGTTTCTGTCAGTTTACCTAAAATTTCCATGATTTAATTAGTTTTGTTGCTGAATAGTGTTCAGTAGTGTGTGAGTCCTGATTTTATACTATATTTCCCTTGAATAGGTTATAGCATTGTGCAATTACTCAGTGATAAAACAGTGTTATTTAATATATGTAATGCTAAAGGCTTCACTATGCATTCCCTAGAATTTATGTTGTCCAATTTGTATTTTAAGACAAAAAGAGCTCTTTATTATTTTAAGATTTAGTTTTAAGATTACCATAAAGTCGAGTAATGAAATAAAACATTTCATCAAGAGGGTATTAGATTCATTTTTGAAAATATTAAAATATTTTTGTTTGAAATTGAAATATAATTGCATAATTTCCTCCTTCCAGCTTCTACTAAGCCCCACTTGCTTTCTCTACTATTCATGGCTTTCCTATCTTAAATTATTGCTTATAAAAACATTTTTTACTATTGTCTTAGACATTTGTGAACATATACTTACTCCAGTGAATTTTACAATATGTTTACATAATTATACTCCAATTATAATGGTAGTAGAATTTACTTCCTTACGATAGTCAACATAAAAATAATGCCCAGTGCCACCTGAAACCATGTTGATGTCCGGGCTGCACTGCTGCCAAAGCCATGTCTAGTTCCCAGGTCCTCACACAACAAGGGTCTATGTTGTTGTTTGTGTCCCATGGTACCACAGAAAGCCATGCAAATGCCCATGGTCTGGGCTGTTCCCTGAAGCCCTGTTAATATCCATGGGCCATGCTGGTGGCATTAACAGTCTGAGTACCCATCACTGCCACCTGAGGCCATGGTGATGTTTTTGGTCCAGGATGCTTCTAAGGACCTTGTCTGGGTCTTTGCTCCTATTGCAGCCAGGGCCATGTTCATGGTCTGTGCTGTTGCTAGAAACTATTTATAGGCCCATGCTCCATGGCCCCATTGACTGTAAAGAACAAAGAAGCTACTTTTGCAGTGATATTGATGAGTGCATACGCATATTTGAGAAAGAGGGACATAGAAGTCATCTGGGAGAACACTAACACCCCCTCAACTCCCAACCTCCGAAAAAGTAGCAGCCAAAACAAGATGGCATGGAATAGAATGCTCAAAAAGTGAAATAAGGATGTACAAGTTAGTACTCCACAACTGATGGTTTCTGGCACGTCTGTGGGAGGGGAATAACTTATTTCTATTTAAGGGACAGGTCACTGAGAGTTTGAACATGCTCCGGTCAATATATAGATAACACAAGTTGAACTTGTTTTATTATTATTATTATTATTATTATTATTATTATTATTATTTGTTTTTTACTTTGGGAGGAAGGTAGGTCATTAGAATGGAGGCACACATGGAAGGACTTGGAAATGTGTGTGATCAGGGAGCATGATATGAAATTGCCAAAGAATCAATAAAAATATTATGTTGAAAAAATGAAGCTCTAAATAACATTCTTGTAGATTACTTCTAACCATTTAGGTAATATAAAAAATAAACAATTTACAATAATGTATTGTATTACTCCTTTGAAATCTGAACCAACCAAGCACAAAATATAATGAAGTAAAATATGAATAAATGTTAAAGAACTGTAAAGAATTCTGGCTAGAAAGATATATCACTGCATCATATTAATTTCTAGCAAATACATGATGAAATTAAATCAAAACTACTATTGTTGTAGATTCTTTTTAATTATTGCACTGAATGAGTAAATTTAATTATCAATATGTTTCAAGGTAAGTTACAACTTGACATGATGCAACTGTCACCTTGTAAGTTGTTTAGATTTCCAATGAGACATGAATGAGCTAAATGCATTAATATATCTCCTGAGGCCAGCATTATAAAGAAAGCTTTTTAGTGAGGAAAAATACATTCTGAGGCCAATTTTCCAAAGAAACACAAGACATTCTCTAGACTTACAGTTGATGACAATATAATGATTTTTTTTTCTTTGAATGAAATAGGAATTAGTACTGATATGCTGTTTGCAGATGAGCCTGGTTACCAAATCCTAGGTAAAAGCTTATCTGAGAGAGAAAATAGTTGAAGGAGAATCAATCATGTGGCTACAATTTTCCAGAGAGACACTCAAACAAAGAAGAAAAATCAGTAGACACCTAGCATATCAGGGTCAAAATAAGATTCATCCAATGCCTAGAGAGAGCAAAGCTGTTCTCTCTAAATATCAGCATATCTTCATATCTTTAAGCATTAAGCAATTCTAAAATTATATTTTCCATTATCTTGTATTGTAGTCATAAAAGAGGCCTTCATAAGCCAGAAACCACTGAGTAAAGTCAACAGAAAAAGTGATAGGGGCATCAGATTTCTATACAAAAGTACTCAAATATATTATAACTACAATTTAAAGTATAATAATAACACCACTTTGTTTTAAAGAGTTCTCCACACACTCTTCTGGGTTCTAAACTAATTCCATTTATTAATTTTGTAACCCTTCTTAATTTTTCAAATTGCTCATCATATTTTTCTATACCAAAGACAAAAAAGCTCCGTCACTTAGGTGGGGTCATCTGTCTGCTGTCTGCGACAAAGGATGCAAGATATGACAAACCACACAGAATCACATTTATTAGGCAGTGAGTTGAACCTTGGAAGGAGTCAAACCCTTTCATATCTCTGAAGTCTCCAGGCAATCTTTCTGTCACTTAATCTTTTTTGAGTCTGAAAGCACCATCCTAAAAGGAGACAGCTCTATAATTCCATGATTATACTGTAAAAGAACCATTTCTTCCTGAAATTCCAAGCCATATAATTTCAAAGAAATGCGTATGTGTTGACTGAATTGCTATTGTATGGGGCTGAGCACACTCTTACAGAATATTGTTAAATCCTTTAAGCCCGTCTTTAAGTACTACAGAGGAGATGCTGAAGGTGTAGAAATGGGATGTGAGCAAACATTTGAATGGCGTTTGCATCTTTGTTCTCAAAACTACTTACGTTGCTTCGTCCTTATCTAACAGCGACTCAATTTTGATATCATTTCAGAAGAAGATTGAAATTTATTCTCCACCAAAGTAAATTTAAATGAGCCCAACCAGCACTGTGTCCTCTGAAACTCTCTCCTGTTTGTAGTTTCAGAATTCTGTCCTCTCTCAGCAGGAGACATTAAATCTATCACTGTGTAGTCTGTTTTACTGCATAGTTAAATGATCCCAAGTAGCTTAACCTGCTTAGTCATGGTTCTCCTTGCAAATAAATATCAGCTGAGAAATGTAAAATGTACAAAACTCTCTCCTTAGAAAATGGGTGGTAGCTAATTAATATAATTTCTTACAGATTTCAGTTACCCAATTCATCAGGAAAAAAAAAAAAGGATTCTGTTGTAGGCAACCACTATATTTAGTACGTTATAATCATATAGCATTTTAAAAACAAAGACGACTTGTAAAAATGTCTGTTTTTCTAAGCAGTGATAGCAAAGAGAATAGGATTCCATAGCAGTGTAGAGCTGTTATTAATGAGATGCACATCTTATTTGTGTCTATTTTGGTGACTTTTCAAATTGGGCACCTGAAGAGTTGCACTTATCAATATGAGAGAAATCATTCCAAGGGAGTATCTCTGCTTTTCATCTGAACTTTGAGAACCAATTTTTTAAAAAAAGAAGTCATAATGAATCAGACTAAGGAAATCCTATCTTATTTTTAATATTTCTACTGATTTCTTTAGCATGGTGACATTGATGAGTACTTCATAAGGTTTCAGAACATTAAAGGCACATGAGAAGTTAGATATAGTCTGAATTAATAACTTGGTGATGGTAATTATTATGGTGGCCCAGTGGGTCAAATCCAGAGACTCACACATGCTAAACAAGTCCTCTACTATCTCACAGCTCAATTCAATACCCTTACTACTTGAAAGGAGAAAATAGACATCAGCCTGGGAAGGTTAGGTCAGAGAGTAGGTTTCATGATTCATTGTAAGCCAGGGAAATTCTGAGTTTTTACCAATGCTTTTAAAATCTTAAATCATGGTATAAATAGAAAATTGCATATTAAAAATTTATTTTGTCAGTATGACCAAATGTAAGTCATTGCGTGCCAAGAATTCTGCTTGAAATGTAAACAGCAGTACTTGAAATCTTAGCTCCAGATTTCCTACTCAAAATTCCATCTCATAAATCACTTAATCTGTTTCTCTTCTTCCCTCTCTCACATCTTCTGCTCTTCCTTTCAATGTTTTTGTGGAAATACAGGTTTTTTTCTTTTTTCAAGAAAATATTGTTTAATTTGGGAAAGACAGGTTTAAATATTGTTGACAATGGATGAAAATCAGAGACCCTAGCATGGGAATTTCTCACATTTGTTTTCTTTTCTCACAGTTGTACTTGACTATAATTTTTTTAGAGCCCTTCATAGACAGTAAATCGCTCAAATACATATACAACTTGATTCAAGATGTCAGAGGGGAAAAAATGACTAGTTCAATTTTAACATTAAACATACAACAATTATTTAATTATATATTTAGGATTTAAGTATATTATCAATACTAGGCATATATAAATCAATATGAATATTCTTAAAATTAATATTTTTAAAAGTAGATTTTCATTTATTTGAAAATTTTACACAGTGTGTTTTGTTTTTCACTTTTTATATCTAAGGCACCATGTTTATGCATCTTAACTACTTTCTTTTATAATACCTGATTTTTAATTAATTAACTTTACATCCTGACTACAGTTTCAGTCCCTTCTCTTCTCCAAGTGCCCCACCCCACATCCCCTCATTTCCATCCACTTCTTCTCCCTTCTCTTTAGAAAAGGAGAGGCTTCCCATTGGCATCATCAACCAGCTTTGGCATATCAGGTTTCATTAAGACTAGGCTCATTTTCTCCTATTGAGACTTGAGGAGGCAGCCCATTAAGGGAGAAGGGCCCCAAATCCAGGCAATAGAGTCAGAGTTAGCCTCTGCTCTAACCATTAGAGGTCCCCATGAAGATCAAGCTATACAACTTTACACATTTGCAGAGGGCCTTGTTCAGTCCCATGCATGCTCCCTGGTTGGTGGTTCAGTCTCTGTGAGCCCTATTATTTGATTCTGTAGGTTTTCTTGTGGTGTAATTAATCCCACTAGCTCCTACAGTCTTCCCTCTCCCTGTTCCCCAAGATTCCCCAAGCTCCCCCAATTGATGTTTAATTTTTAAGCATATCATACAATATATTTTTGATGATTTCTTTTGCCTCCTAAACTCCTCCATGATAGGCCCCTATATACCCACCCAATATCATGTTATTTCTCTCTCTCAAGAAAAAGCACACACATGAACACGCAAGGCAAAAATACATATACGCACAAACACACATGAACACATAAGCACACACAAAAACACATGCGCATACATGCACAGACAAGACACAAACACATGTACATGCACACACAGACACACACATGTACAAACATGCATACACAAACACACATACACACAGAAACACACATGAACACACATGCACATACAAACACATACACATGAATACATGCACAGGCCAGGCACAATCATGCACATACAAACATACATGTGTAAACACACCTACACTCAACAGCAGCAACTAAATTTCCTTTTTGTAGCAGCTAACCATTGCAGATCGCTTGTTCATTGGGGGTGAGATTTAGGTTTGCTTTTTTTCCATGCTGGGATTTTGGGCTGTGTGGAACTCAAGCGGCTATCATACATGTTGTGACGTTCTCTCTGAATTCGTCTGTGAATAATCTCTGCTGTGTCTGGAAAACACTATTTTCTTGGAGTCCTCAACCTCCCTTGGCTTTTACAATCCTTTTGCAACCGGGCAGTGGTGGCGCACGCCTTTAATCCCAGCACTTGGGAGGCAGATTCAGGCAGATTTCTGAGTTCGAGGCCAGCCTGGTCTACAGAGTGAGTTCTATGACAGCCAGGGCTACACAGAGAAACGCTGTCTGGAAAAACTACAATCTTTCTGCCTCCTTTCTGCATGGATCCCGGAGCATTGATGAAAAGAGAAGTGATGAAGAAACCCCTCTTAGGACCCAGTGCTCCAAATTCTCACTCTCTGCACTTGCCAGTTGTATATATTTATGCTTTTCCAAAGGTCTTTAGTGTTAATTATTCTTCCCACCTCTACCTTGCCCTGTCCCCTCTCACTGTTTAATTCTTTTCTTCTAGTTTCTCTTTTATTCCTTCACAGCATCATAATCTATTCACATTGGTTGTAATATTTCCTTTTTCCCCAGTGGTTCCTTCCTAGCTACCAAATCTCTGTAGATTTTCTGAATGAAACACACATTGCTAATGTTTAAAAGTTAACACCCACATAAAAAGAACACATAGAATGTATATCTGTCTGGGTCTGGGTTACCACATTCGGGAATATTACTTCCAGATATAAACCCGATTTGATTTTTTTTTTTTTGCAATTTTATTTTCTTGATATCTGAATAATACATTGTACTTTCCTAATTTATTTTTTCTCTTCCCCTGCTTCTCTCCATTCTATCTTTTTTAACAGATACAATGCAGTGGTTAAATGTTGCCTTGATCTTTTTTCTTTGATTGGTTCTTTTATTTTTGAGTTTATAATACAATTAAATCATTTCTCCCTTCCGTTTACTCCCTTCACACCCTTGCATACAATTTTCCTTACTTTCTCTCAAAGTCATGGATTCATTTTCATTACTTGTTATTGCACGCATATGTGTATACATACATATACATATTGCTAATCATAATCTACTCGGTCCTTGCAATGTTATATACATGCATGTTTTCAGGCTGACCATTGGGTATTGGTTATCCAATTGATGTGTTCCTCCCTGGGGAAGATTATTTGTCCCACTTTCTGCATCCTCTTTTTACCTGTAGTTCTTCATTTAAGGTTGAGACCTCCTGGGCATCTCCCTGTCCTTGTTAGCATGTCTTTTTTCCTTGTTCAGCTTATGTTTAGGCAGCCATGTTAGTAAGTCTATATGGGTATAGTTTCCAACATTACTAGGAGACACAGTCTCATGATAAAATCATTGATCCTCTGGCTCTTACCATCTTTCCACCTGTCTTCTGCCATTTCCTGAGCCTTCAGTGTAGGTTTTGTAGATGTGTTCATTTGAAATGTGCTCCACAAAATGAGCTTCATTTTGATTGGTTGTGGTTTCTGGTAATGGTTATCACCTGTTATGAAGTGGAGTTTCTTGCTTAAGGGTGAAGACTACACTCTTCTGCGTTCTTAAGGATACATATTTAGAATGTTATTAGGGATTATGCTGGTTTTACCTGAATCTATTGAGAAAAAAGTAGAAAAAAGCATAGCCCTGACTTCATTTACTTAGGTATTTAGTTAGTGTCACAATATATTTTTCTTTCCTTTAAAAACCCTTGTAGAAAGCATGGCAGATTCAAAAGGGACCAAAATGAAAGGAAAATATTTGGTTCCTTGGAAGCATTCTCCTTGAAAATATGTCAGATCAAGGAACTCATTTTTTATATAATTATTCTAAACAAATATTCTGCTAAATTAAACACAAACCCTAATATAACTTCTCTGTGTGTGCTAAGCAGGCATGTTAATTTTCTTTTTAGATAGAAATTCCATAAAAGTTAGAGCACTCATTAGTGGTATGATCTCTTTAAAGTTAGGTTTAATGAAAATAATAATAAAACAAAAATTCAAAAAAGTAAATTATTTTAAATAAATTAGAATGTGTGTGGCCTTAATATATAGCTTATTGCCAGAAATGCTTGAATAAATATAAATAGCATGTTTGTGAGTATCACTAAGAGAAAGAAAATTTTGAATTAAAAAACTAGTGGAGAGCTTTTGTTTCAGAATTTCATGAACGCATATAGTATACTCTGATCAAATCCACCTCCCATTTCCCACTTTCTGATTTCTCCCATGCTCCCATCCCATTTTCGTTCACACATTCATCTTTTCATCTTCAGTAATTCACCGGGTCCACTTCCTGCTGCCATGTATGCATGAGGGAAGAACTGAAGCATGAGGGACCTCTCAGGCACTGCATCATGGGAGAGAAGGCAAGCTTTCCTTACGTACTGACCCAGCAGTTACCAGCTATGGTTGAAATTTAGTCTCTTATTTATTTATTTATTTATTTATTTATTATTATTATTATTATTAATATTATTATTATTTATTATCAAACCTTTTTTTACAGTCCAGTCATTATCCCCCTCCTGGTCTGCCCTCTGACATTACACAATCCCATTCCTACTCCCTCATTTCCAAGACGATGTCCTGAACCCCGAACCCCGACCTCACTAGACCTCCCCACTCCCTGGGGTCTCAAGTCTCTGGAGGGTTAGGTGCATCTTCCCTCATAGAGGACAGACAAGGCAGTCCTCTGTTGTATATGGGTTAGGGAACTCATATCAGCTAGTGTATGCTGTCTGTTTGGGGACTCAGAGTCTGAGAGATCTCAGAGGTCCAGGTTAGTTGAGACTGCTGGTCTTCTTATGGGATTGCTCTCCTCCTCAGCTTCTTTCAGCCTTTCCCTAATTCAAGTGCAGGGGTCTCCGATTTCAGTCCATTGGTTGGGTGCAAGTATCTGTATTTGTGTCTGTCAGCTGTTTGTTGGGCTTCTCAGAGGACAGCCATGCTAGACTCCTGTCTAAGCACACCATAGCCTCAGTAATAGTGCGAGGGCTTGGAGCTTCTTTTTGAGCTGGATCCCAATTTGGGTCAGTCACTGAACCTCCTTTCTCTCAGTCACTTTTCCATTTGTGTGCCTGCAGTTCTTTTAGACAGGAATAATTCTGGTATGTAGAAAAATGAAAGTAAGTCCATATTTGTCACGTTGTACAGTCTCTTTCTTATCTATAAGATTGTTACTGGATTTTATTGTGCATGTGAAGTGAAAATATTTGGATTGTTAATCTTATTTTCCTTGTTGCTTCATAAATAATTATTTTAAAGAACAAAATGGAATCTCACAGAATATATTGCTATGCATATACTATGTTGGAAAGGCATTTAACAACTTTTAATTGTTACATACACATTTACTGATTGTTAGTACAACATGTTTTGGTAGATCTTAAATAAAATGTATTACAATTACATAAATGACTCAAGTGTTACTGGTACTTATTGTCTCCTTAAATATACCGAAGCACTTGGTAGAAGATACATGGTCAGTTTTCAGTTGTGGAAAAAGGTTAATTTTTTTCAACCACTATATACTTGGAATTGTTTTCAAGAACAAATAAATAATGTGTGCCAATATTCTGAGTAAATAAGAAAGTTGGGATGTTTAGCTATGAGAATTAGACTATGCCTAAAGGTAATATTTCTCAACTATGAGTATTGGAAAGTCACTGAATATAAACTTGAAATAACATGAGCACTACAGTCAAATAAGAATATTTTTTACTTGTGATAAACATGAGATATGAAGTCATTATATTTACATGAGAAAGATTCACCAGTACATATAAAACATCTCTAATTTAATGATAATTGTCCAAAATTGATCAGTTTGCAAATAAACTTTGATTTGTTTTTAAATATTATACATCCGATGTCTTACTACAAATTGACAAAAACAATTCATGCATTCTGTCAGATAGTATACACATTCACACACGCACACACACATGCAGATGCAGAAGCACATGCACACACACACATACACACACACACACATACACACACACTTTATAAATGAGGTATTAAGAAGAAAGGTCTTCTTCATAATAAATGATTGTCCTAAAGTCTCTCCTTAATTATGTATTTAATGCTGTATTTAACTGCAAGATAAAAAAATGAAAAAGAAACTGAGAGACAGACAGACACAGACACACACACAAAAGAGGTGGGGGAGAGAAAATGACAGGAGATCAACATGGAAAGGTAAGAGGGAAAGGGAGATGGGGAGGGAGGGAGAGTAGGAGAGATCAAGAAAGGGAGGGAGAAAGGAGGGAGGGAGGGAGGGAGATGTGCTTTGATGAACTCCAATGTAGACAATCAACAGAAAAAACTATTTTTGTCTTTATTAAGTAGACGAATATTAGGGTTTCTATCTCTTTCCAGCCTTCCTTGTTGCTGCTGCTAAGTCAATTTTCCATCTGAACGGCTAGTTGTTCTTTGTGAAGTCAGAGGGATCTACTCACATATATTAAACTGCTGTCAATTAGCCGTTGGATATCAAAATTAGACCTACGAATTAGCCCATCCTCAAATTCTATGCTCACCTGTATAATTCCAGTGACCAGTTTACCACATACATTCACCAAGGACTCAAGCTTAGCATTCCCAAACAAGCGTGGTTGACTGTTTTACAAGTGTTTGTTCATGTTTAAGAAATTATACAACGATTCTCCTTACTAACCTCAGGGAAATGTGCCAACCTTGTTTTGTTTTCTCATAGCAAACCTATATTATCAGATCCTTTTCCCTTACATATATAGCATATCTATCCACAGCTTACTTTTCTTTGGAATGGGTGGTATTTCATCTTACAGTTTAGAGTCCGTCATGAAGGAAAATCAGAGCAGAAACTCAAATCAAGAGTCTGCAGGCAGGAAGGAAGAAGCCAAGGAGGAGCACATCTTGCTGCTTTAAACTCTATACCATCCATTCTTCCTTCTGATTTATACCTCTTTCTTACCCTTAGTGAAGTTTCTGTTTCCACCATTAGTAATTTCTCTTCAGGGGCTCTCTCTGCCTGAGAGACACACACTCTCTCTCCCCTGGCTGCTCTCACTGCTCAAGACACTCGTTCTTCAAATATGAATATATGTCATCTCACTTTATTAATCCATCTTAACAAAATTTGCTTTATCGTACAGATGCTCTAGAACTCAAATATCACCACTGTTTTTTACTTTGCCTGATTTTATTTCTGTTCAAAACATTTTGATCCATGGCATTTACATTATGTATTTGCTGGGTAGGGTATCTTGACTCTTTACGACTGTAATGACTGTAACTTCTACTTAACTGAACGTGTTTTGCTCATTTGTTTGCCCGCCATTTAATGCTTTGCACCTAAAAGCTGACACTTCTTTGACATTCAATAAATACTTGTTAGATAAACAATGGGTTTTAAGTGGGAAAGTAGAATAAACAAATTTTCCCTGCAATTATAACTCTTGACATGAGGAATGTACTTTATGACGCAGGTGTGTCTATGAGGATAAAGAAAATTACTTCACCAGCACAAATCTGAGAATCTTAGAAGGCATACTGTGAAGAATAAGACTTAAGGAAAATGCAAATGTGTCAGTGTTATTTTTAAGATGTACAGTATAAAGCACAGTGATAAATTGGATTTTAAAGTGTTGCAGAACAGACATTAGCAATAATCCTGCATTCTTCAGTATCAGCAATATAGATGATAGCTCTTTCTGTTACAGAAACCTATGAGGATCTCCCTCTCTCTCTCCTGTGTTTCTGAGGTTGTGTGTGCAACAAAGAAGGCCGAGAGGCACTTGATAACAGGAACCTGGTGTGCTATTCCCTGGGAAGCTCTGCCAGGACCTTACAATGCAGATATAGATGCTTGGGTCCAACCATCAGGGACCCACATCAGGGAGCTGATGGAAGGACTGGAGGAGAGGGGAGTTGCAACCTCAGTGGAAGAACAATGTCAGCTGGCTGGATGACCCAGTGCTTCCAAAGACTAAATCAACCAAAGAGTATACATGGAGGGATCTGTGACTCCAAATATATATACTGCGGAGGATGGCCTTGCCTCACCTCAATGGGAGGGGAGGCCATTGGTCCTGTGGAAGTTTGATGCCCTAGCATGAGAGGATGCTGGTGAGGTGGAGCAGGAGTGGGTAGGAAGGCATGAAAGCAAAAGAAAAAAAAGATTAAAAAAGTCACAGATCGTAGGAAATAGGATGAGTTCAAGTTAATGTTGAACAATCAAGTGGAAGATGCAAGGTAATAAGAAATACATAGTTCTATGTCTGAAAATGTCATTGGAGTCAGAAACAAATTTGATTCATCTATGTATTAACTAGAAATTGGGGTTGTGATTTCTCATATATAGTTATATACATAGATAGATGTGGATTTATACATAATATATGAACATACACAACATACTTGGTGCTTAAATAATACCATTTAATTAATGAAACAAATGAGTTCATAAATGGTATTTTTTCATGGCATATGAATAATTTAATAAAATAGTCATCATTTTCCACAAAAAAATTAAATGTTTCCTATGTCGACTCAGTTTTTCCATGTTTGCACTATTTTTTGCATGACTTCTGAAGTGGTAAATATACATTTCTTAGAAAAAAATATTATTTTTAACATCTTTTCACATCTTTTCTCTCCAAGGAATAAAACTTTGCATGAAGTCTCAGTAATTGCTTTACATTCCATTTAATGTCAAATTAATCTGATGATTTAAAATGATTTTTAAAAGACTGATAACTGAAATCAGAGAAATACTATATGCACATAGTTGATAGTACCTCCACAAAATCATAAAGTGCAAAATATATACCTAGAAGTGTGCAAATAGTAATTGTACTCATATAAGGCCAATTGATTTTGACAGAAAATGGATTTTAAAATAGCTAATGATTTCATGCTATTGATGAAAGACATTTTCAGTGGAAAAGGATGTTTTACAATAAAATTCAGTTTTAAGTAATTGGTCTTAACCAGCTCTCAGTATTCCTCTCTGTGGTATCCTGTGTGAACTGGTTTCCTTAGCATGTATTCTGCACATTCTAGCTCTCAGAGCCTATACACACTGCTATAAATGCATTTTTTAATGCTAGTCTCCCCAAAACTTGTAAGTCACCTCTTTGAGTTATTAATTTATATTTTGAATTGGAGCTCATGAAAGACACTATGTTACTGACAAAACCAATAAAAACTAATGGGAAGAAAAACTCATGGAGCCTTGTTTAGTGAATGACAAGAGTCAAGTCCTGCAAAGTTCAATATTTTGTGGCAATCCATAGGAATCCAGGGACTGCCAAATGACAATAAGCCTCAAGGCTTTAATGGATTGTATGTGCCACAGAAACTCCAGAAAGAATACTTTTCTTTTTCATGTCTGTCCCCACTACAAGGAGCAGAGGATGGGATAGACCACAGAAAACTAAGGTCCCACTTTCCACACTTCACAGACATTGCATTAATGATTCCTTCCTAGCAATCATGACCTACTAAGAGCTGCAATAAATGTCTTTTAGTATTGGACATCACTGTGGCTTCAAATACATCTTATGTACAATAATGACATATGCTGTACTGTCTTCTAATATTGGTTACTTTAAGGAGGGTCATTTCAACACATAGTAATTTCTATTTGTCAACTAGATATTTATCTCTTTCATGCTATATTCTTGCCCCATAAAAAATAGATTTACATCAGACATATGTAGAGAGAATATCTTATGTTCACATGGATGTGGCTTTCAACTGTCAATAAAAGTTTGATGACCTAGCTTAGGGAAGAAATAGATGATGGGACTTCCTGGAAGCAGAAAAGATCCTAGGACAATGCCAGGTGGGAGATTCACATGGAAAGATGTGATGAGACAGACCCATGGTACCTCAGCACAGGGAACCAGCCATGTGAAAATGTAGATTAGAATAAATGGGTTGTGTTAAGTTATAATCTAGTCAGAGAAGAGCCTAGCTATATGGCCAAGGTATTTGTAAATTCATTTTGAGTCAGGGTCATATTTCTGGGAGCATGGGGCTTGGAGAAAGAACCAGACGTAACTTCTACAGACATATAAAACTCTTCTTTTGTAACACATTAGGGAAAGACAAAAAGGAAAATCGTATATTATATTGATATATTGTTTCATAGTTAAATAGTACACCATTTTATTAAGAGTGAATTATATTAAAATAAAATAAAAATTCATTAAAATTATGTATATATCACAATTCCGTGAATTGTTAATTTTACCAATAGTGCTAGATGTACTTCCTCAAAATTGTAAAAATTGGTTTTGGTATTCAACACAGTGTAAAATTCAACTGACATTTAATATGATGTCTCTCGTTCTAATTTAAAAAAAAAAAAAAAAAACTTTTGTGTTTCCATGTTACTTTAATCTTACCTAACTAACAAGTTTCAAAATCCATTTAAGTCCAGTGCTATGGTTTTATAGAATGTTCCTTTTTACCATCGTTTGCTCTCTTAGTGTCAATATCATTTCCTACTGCTATCGTGTAGACAATTTACTGTTTATGTTATAAATGAAATATTAACAGACTCCGGAGAATAAGGCAACCTCTTTAGGATAATTGCTTTCTTACATCAGATTTCACAACGTGAATTTGGCTGTTTTGAAACTATGATAATTTGATATGCCCTACTCTTTTTGACAGATCTTCCACTGCGTAATTCCACAGGACAAACCAGAAAACGTGATTCTCCTGTACCAAATTTGTGTTAAGAAAGTGACTATAAACTTCATAGTATTCTATTCCATGAGATATTCCAGTGTATTTCTCATTCTTGTCCTTTATTGTATATCATACTCCTGACTCCTTCCCTCTATCTGGGATCATAAATAAAGATGTTCTATTGATATGTTGACAACAAAGGAATACTAATCCACACTTGTTATCCTTAGACTTTAAACAAAACATGCCAATGTGTAAAATCCCTCCAAAGGTGAAATTTAAAGCCAATTATAAAACTCACAAATACTTTTACATACTTTCCCTGCAGGGAAGTTTAAGGATCATTACTCTGAAGCAGTGAACAGACATAAATACATTGCATTTTTTGAAAATCAACAAGAGAACCTTAAAAACAAGCAACTCATCTGTCAAAACAACATTCAGAGAGGAGGTTTGAAAGGATATACTTATAATTCTGACTGTGACAACATATAGTCAAGGTCGGGAAAATACCGAATGCTGGAGAAGAGCTCAGAGTTTACGAGTACTTACTGTCGGTACAGAAGGCACGGGTTCAAGTCCCAACACCCACATTGCAGTGATATTTGCCTGTAACTCAAATTCCAAAAGATTCTTTTGGTAGTATGAAAACACACAAACACACACACACACAATGAATAAGCATCAAATAATAACAAGTTCTTATGGTTTTACTTCACAAAGTTTCTTCAGTATCACTAGACTGGGAAACGAACTAGAAAACTCAACTAAGGCTTCTAGAAATTCACTCTTTCTAGAACACAAAAACAATGTTTTCCAAAATTGCAAACAGATATTTTGATTGAGAGAGGCCAGGAACTAGGGAGTCAGGTCACAGCTATGGAGAAAGAACTGATTTCTACAATGTATATGATCTGGCAGGGGTCAAATACCGACATACCTTCTAGGGAAATTCTAAATTGATTCCTTTCCAATTCTCTCTGATAATGAAGCTGTTGACTATGACTTTTGTGTCCTGTCCCCATGCGAAATGAACAAGAGCAACTTTTTCTCATGTTCACATGAGCTCAGAGGCCTGATCTAGACAGCAGGTGACCCCAGGAAACAAATGAATGGGGATCTGAATCCCTAACATAGGGGTACCTTTGGGATTTGCAGTTGCTTCTGCTGTACTCTCATCCTAGTGCTATGCTGCTCTCTCCACCTGTCCTTCTTTTCCCTGTGCTCTGGTGTCTTCTGTGCTTCATTCCTAAGTTAGCTTTGACAGGAGGAAAGAAAGCTCTGCAAGTACATGTTAGAATCTTCCAGTTGATTCCTCAGGGCAATGCTTTCTCTAAATATTTATATTTCATTTCTATGTCTGATGAAAAAGAGGATGAAAGGAATTTAAAGTTCCAATGAATGCTGGCAGATAGAAAGGAGAACACACAGGAAATACACAGGTTAATACGTGTAGATTTAACCCTGTTACCTCTCTTATTGCTTACAAGATAGCTCCCAATCCTAGCTTTCGTGTATAATAGAGATTGAAGCTCTGGGAACATGAATTGCATTTACATAAAGTGTGGGCAAAAGGTGAATAGGGTCTTTATTGTCCCTTTCATTTTTTCATGTAAGAACAAACCAGGTCATCAATTATTTCCACAAGTAACGGGACAGACACAGTTTCTAATTCCCAGGCTAATACCTGCAAATGCTATTGCTCGCTCTCTCTCTCTTTTTTTTATCCAAGAAAATCTCAATGTAATTTTCAAGAACCCTGTTTAAATAAATACCTGGAAGTCCTTCAATGTGAAACACTCTTTTGTGAATCACAGTTATAGTACCATGGATTCTTAAATTAGTTATGTCCCACTATGTTTCATAACCAAAATTAGTTTGAAACCATTCTGCTTCTAAATTTTCATATAATGGTCTTCATTTCTTTCTCAGAAAATGCAAAGCCAGTTTCCAGGTTAAATATAAAATCTCAGCAAAACATATTTTACAGATTCTGTATTTCACTGTTTCTGTGTGTTCAGATGGATAACTTGATAATGTATAAATGGGGCCTTGGCCTATGCTATAATACAGACTTTCTTCATTTATGATGTAAATAATAGCTCTATAATTTACTCGATAGTACAAGGAACTTCACATATATTGCGATGGCACAAAATTCTCAGGATGTTAGATAAAGGTATCACTATAGGGGAAATTAGACAATATCTTTAAGGATTAAGCCAGCCTCTTCCACTGAACATTCATGTGTTGGCTGTGTTTGTTTTGTTCGTCTGTTTGTTTCATTTCATGACTATTCATTTTGAAATGTGCCTATTCAGGAGCTTAGAGACGTGTAAAGAGAACAGAGTGTGTTCCGTGAGCAGCCATCTTTGGTTCTATGTTTTCAAGGTTCTTTCCTTTTGAAATTGCCAAAGGGGAGATCTGAAACATTTGAAATGTAAATAAAATATGAAAATTAAAAAAAAAAAGAAATGATGAAAAATAAATTGCCATTCTTGACAGTATCCCTAGAAGAAATCTAGCTTTCTCGTACTATTATCTTAATGTGCTGACATTTTATTTCTTGTTTAGCATTTATCAGACTTTCACGGCCCCACCTCTTTGTTTCTTTCCCAAGAACGGATGCCTCCAGTTCACGGCTTCCATTAGATTTTTTAATAGTTTCTTGATACCTTTAATGTTTATTTATTTATTTTTACAACCCTTCAACAGTGTCTGCTTTTTTTATATGACGTGAGGACCTGGGAACCAGAGACAGAGAGACTGCACCTTTCATCACTATCCTTCCCTACACTCACTTCCCACAGGTTTCCCTTTATACTCCCACAGCCATAGATGTAGTGAGCTTAGAGATCCAGGAGTGGACTTAATACAGTCTGGCCATCTTACTAATTTAAAAATAAAACCTCTCCCCTGTTCATTTTTATTAGATATTTTATATTTTTACATTTCAAATGTTATATCCTTTCCCAGTTTCCCCTCTGGAACCCCTCTAGCCTGTCCCCCTCCCTCTGCATCTCTGAGGGAGCTCCCTCACCCACACAACCACTCTCTACTCACTGCCCTGACATTCCCCTACACTGGGGCATGGAGCCTTCACAGGATCAAGGGCCTCTCCTCTCATTCATGTCCCATAAAACCATCCTCTGCTAGATATGTGCCTGGAGCCATGGGTACCTCCATGTGTACTCCTTGGTTAGTGGTTTAGTCCCTGGGAGCTCTTGGGGGCGGGGGGAGGTCTGGTTGGTTGATATTATTGCTCTTCCTATGGGGTTAGAAATCTCTTCAGCTCTATCAGTCCTTTCTCTAACTCCTCCTTAGTCATCAGGGAAAAGTAAATCAAAACAGCCTTGAGATTCTACCTCACACCAGTCAGAATGGCTAAGATCAAAAACTCGGGTGACCGAAGATGCTGGCGAGGATGTAGAAAAATTGGAACACTCCTCCATTGATGGAGGGATTGCAAGCTGGTCTAAAAATTCTGAAAATCAGTTTGGCGATTCCTCAGAAAATTGGACATAGTACTACCTGAGGACCCAGCTATACCACTCCTGGGCATGTACCCAAAAGATGCTCCAACATGTAATAAAGACACATGCTCCACTGTGTTCATAGCAGCCTTATTTATAATAGCCAGAAACTAAAAAGAACCCAGATGTCTCTCAACATAAGAATGGATACAGAAAATGTGGTACATTTACACATTGGAGTACTAAACAGCTATTAAAAACAATGACTTTATGAAATTCATAGGCAAATGGATGGAACTAGAAAGTATCTTCCTGAATGAGGCAATCCAATCACAGAAGAACACACATGGTATGCTTTCAGTGATATTAGCCCAAAAGCTCAGAATACCCACAATACAATTCACAGACCACATGGAGCTAAGAAGAAGGAGAACCAAAGTGTGGGTGCTTCAGTGCTTCTTAGAAGGGGAAACAAAATACTCACAGGAGGAAATACAGATACAAAGTGTGGAGCAGAGACTGAAGGAAAGGCTATCCAGTGACTGCCCCACCTGGAGAATCCATCCCATATACAGACACCAAACCCAGACACCCAGCCAAGAAGTGCTTGCCTCATATAGCTGTCTCCTAAGAGGCTATGCCACAGCCTGACAAATACAGATGTCCATGTTCACAGCCAGCCATTGGACTGAACATGGGGTCCCCAATGGAGAAGTTTTATCTTTATTTTAAACTTATTAATTTTATGTACTGGTCACTCCTTTCCACAATCCTTCCCCCAACTCCCCCATTCTTTTTTGAGCAGCTGGGGGTCCTCCTGGTTATACCCCCTCACTGGCACTTCATATCTCTTCAAAGCTTGGCACTTTCTCTCCCATTGAGACCACATAAGGCAGCCCATGTAGAAGAAAGTATACCATGTGCAGACAACTTCTTTACAAAGGTACTCTTCTATTAGAAGTAATGAATTACAGCTTATTTACCTCTTATTTCTTGTTATGAGCAAACTAAATCAATTTTTTAGAGCAATCTCTTTCTTACATTTTTGTGCAACTCTTACTTTTGATGAACTGGGATATTTTGTCTTTGGAAAAGTCCTTCACAGAGTACTGAAATGTCACTCAAATAGCAGTGATCCCTCATCTATTAGAGTTAATTCCTTTCAAGATATTGCCACCTCCTATTTCCAAGAGCCGTAATTATTTGAAAATAGATTTTTACTTTAATATTAGAGTGCTTTAACCTGCTTGAAGGGAGAGGTCAATGGATATTTGAATTAGGGTATGATTGTATTCCTATTCAGACCATTCAAAATTTTAAATTAATATTTCAATTAAATAAGCATTCCAAGAGTTTAAAAATGTGGAAAATATCAGTTGGGTTAGTATCTGTTAAATTATATGTTTACCGTTTGTCAATTTATCACCCTTTCCCCTACCCCCTGAGCATGTGTACTGAAGCAGGACAAGCATATACATGGCCCTTGTCTTTCAGATTTTGAAACTAAGAATTTTTCACATTACATATAGACAGACAGAAAACCTCCGTTTCAAAATCTAACAGAGGCTGTACACAAAGGAGACAGAAGGCAAAGGAGTAGAGAGGCTTTATAGGTACTGACTTTTGCAGAACTGCATATCTGCATAACAATTTTTCTCAATAGCATTACGTAACACCAAGAACACGAAGACATTATGCTATTTATATTGACCCTGAGAATCACAAGAGAAGTTGAAGAGGCCAGTATTTTTCTGTTTCTGTGCAATTAAAAGCAAGAATTCAAAGCTCTATCAGCAAAATATTGAGACATGATCTTGTCCTCAGATATATAGACTAGAAAATTTTTTTTTTTAAAGTATCAAAGAATATTAACAGAAACTTGTCAAGCATCTCACTGCAGACCTGCCTGGTTTATCACACAGAATATGCATTGCTACATGACTGAACTTCCATTATCTACTGCATTATTTATGAGATAATATTTGGCAATCCAGTTTTAGAAATACTCAAAACACTCAATCTTTTCAAGAATATACTATGAAGAAGAAGCACAAAAATGAGCCACAAAGTTAAATCAAAATTGAGTTTCTATGGAGCTTAGTGATGGAGAATATTAACTATGATCAAATGACCTTGAATAGTTTCAGACATTAGTTAATATAAAAAAGTTCATTTCCTAAATGGCATTATTAATTTTGTCATACTTTTGAGTGATAGGAAATTATTGTCATGTTTCTGTATTAGCTCATAAAAGTTCTTTCTAGTAGGTTCTTTGCTTTTCTTTTGTTTCCTTTCTTATAAATTAATCTTCTTGTAATGTATTTGTATGATATTAAAGTTTTGTTTCTTTCATTTTTGTCATCTGCATTCTGTCATTGCAAAACAAAACAAAACTAACAAACAAAAAGCAGAAACATTTCTCACTTCATAGGGAATAGAAAACAGGGAAGGAAGTGTTTGTTTTTTATTCTTTGTTTTATTGTTTTGTTTTGTTTTTGCCAAATTTGGGTGAACATGGCCTTGTAATTCATGTTTTTGGCTATCCCAAATCCCATGTTTGAGCTGGAATTTCTTTCATGAAGTGTTCATTGAAACAGGACAAAAACTGTGATGAATCTAAATACTTTGTGAATCCATTAGTAGCAGCATTTTGTAGGCAGTTACAGAAATGTGGTGAAATCAGAGTTAATGAATCTTAGCCATTTGGTTAGCAGAAGACTAGGGTTGTGTCAACACAATTCCAAGAAGTTTGTTTCTGTAGTCTGGGTGTTATGTCTGACTCTGAATGACTTCTGAGTGACTGAAGAAGTGGACGAATAAGAGTCCAAATATAAATTTTAAATAGGCTCAGTACCAGCAACATTCCAACTCTCCACAGACATTGAAGTTTTAATCAGTCAATCATTTCAAGAATTCTCTTTTACATTTTTTCCTTTATGAACCTAAACAATTGACTCTTTCCATACTTGCTGAGAACTATTATTTTTTTTATGTTTTTCATATTTTTAATTTGAATTGTTTACATCTCCTCTAAGGGGCAAATTTTAATAGCAGATCATATATGAAAAAAAATGAATGTAAATCCTGATTGTCCTAAAACAATGGGTAAAAAGCCTGAATTTTCATGGAAACCTTAAATACACACTTGGAATAACAATCATATATGCTTATATATTTTAAAATTTAGTCCATAAGGCAATATAATTAGCATTCTCTATACATTCTTTATTACACAAAAAATGCATTTTAGATAAATTTCTAGATTTGTATGTTCAAATTACTAACACTTTTTAAAAACAAATTTTAGATATATTAATATTAATTATTAGTTCATATATCATTATATTTATTTATAATTATTAACAATAAGATTTTGGATATTATGTGTAGTCTTTTGTGTGTGTATTCCAGTATGTATTATTTAAAATATTGGATTGAGAATCAATGTTACAAACATTAAATTACAAAAATTAGACCAAACGTTTCTAATTTTTTCTTAGACATTTTCAAACTGCCATTAGAGCAGTTTCAAAATTCATAATATGTTATAAATTTAAATGATAGCAAGTACAGCAAACAACCACATATATGTATATATACATGCTAATTCTAAAATATGTAAATTTTTATATTAGTTTTAATTTTCACTCTTAGGCAAATTTACCTTTAATCAAAGATTTATATGAGATTTTTTTCTATGAATTTTTACCTTCATTTGTTGACATACAAAAGTCAGTATATTATATATTTTGTATGGTTGTTGTCTTTTTTTATTCAGACATATGAACAAGCATTATCAATATTTCAAATGTATTCTGAACTTACCTAAGGATGCATGTAGAGACAAAGAAAATTTACTGTGTTTCTTCCCTAAAATGTCATTCAATAAATAATGTCTCATAAATAAAATTATTTTAGGAACTTTTGGCAGATACGTGATGGGGTATTATGAATTAACTAAAAAGAATATTATCATTACAATTATTAGCTATTATTAGATTACAAATTGGAAGTAGACAATAACCTTTGATATAAACACAAAAGGCTGATTCCTTATTCATGCTACATTAAAATTGCAAGAATCGCAGGTCACCCGTGACTCTAAATTGATTTTCTTAGGTGTATATTTTCTAGTCTGAGAAACCATATATGTCTGGAGTATGTTATTCTCATGATGGATAAATAGAGGGAAATATTGTCTATATTCTCAAAACATCTTTTGAATTTTGTTATATTCAATACATTTACATATATTTTATTCAAAAGGAAAAAAGAGCGTATAGAACCAAGGATGAGAAGAGTAGACACCTTTTCTTAGGGATTTATTGTACATCTGTAATGTTAAACATTAGTATATATGTGTTATGTGACACTATTCCCAGGGAGAAATGTCTACTCACCCTAAATAAAGCACCAAAGACACACAAAAGTAAAGACGACTGAAGTTCAGTTTATTGAAACAATGAGTTTTATTTAAGGTTACTTAACTTCATTACCAGAGTGTGAGTGAGGGATTACTCACAAAAGCATAATGACTCAAGGACTGTGTGTCTCAAAGGATCACCTTAAAAAAGGAAATGGTTCACAAACGGTGGATATCTGGAACTCATCTGCAGGAAGTTTCTCTTCTAGAACTCACATTTGACAGGAGATCTTAAACTGCTAGGTCTGGTCTGCCTCTTTGGGGTGGCTTATCTAGTTTGAGTCTTTTCTAGGCAGCAAACCTTATCTGACAGTGTCTCTCGACAATCCTTACTGCTTTTGTGTGATGCAGGATGTGAGGGTGTAGTATATCTGAGCTGTTTCAAGGTCTTCCTGAAGCCTTTTGAAATTGATTGCTTCCTGCGATGAAGGCTTCCTTGCAGAACAGCCAAGTTAAATCTACGTTTGGAATATCCTGTGTCTACGTGAGCTTGCTTCAAAGATAGAAGGTTTATCTCAGAGGGAAGTAAGGAAAGCAATATTCTAGTTTCATGTATTTTTGTGATAAAATGCCTAACAGAAAACTGTAGAATGAAATGAACCATATTTCAGCTTAAAAATTCAGGATACCATGTGGGGGTATTAAGACAAGAACTTCAAACTGCTAGTGACGCCCTCTCCACAGTAAGTAGCAGAAATGAATGAATTTCTAGATGCTCCATTATTTTCTTGAGCATATCTTAGGACATTATTGAAGACAATTTTCATCTGTACTTTTCTTTTGGTAGAATATTGGGAAATGAGGCATAAGTCCAGGTTTCCCACTTTCTTTTTGACCAAGGGTAGTACTACCTGGATAATGGAGTCTTTCCTTCCTCTGTTTACTTATTTAATTACACAGCAGCATGGTCTCACTCTGTAGCCTCTGTGTCCTCACTCTTTAGACCAGGCTGGTAGTGAACTCACAGATACCACCTGAATTTACCTCCCAGAAGCAGGGATTAAAAGCAAATCATGTGCCAACAAGACCAGCTCAAAATAACTTAGTCTTGAAAAATGTTATTTTTGTCTGCATGCTTATAGTCAGTTTCTCATACAATAGTCAAGCCAATGACTTTTCTGGGACAGTCTCACATTCTACTCTTGACTAATATTTATAACGCTATAATTACTGTGAAATGTGAGCCAATGGCTACCCTTCTAACTCTGAGAAGCTTAGGGGTTTTGAGCTAAGGGAATGGAATGGTCATGGAGGAAGAAAAATGTGTAGAATCAGAAAATTGGTACTTTGATGGTAATAACAACAAGATGCTTATGATATTTAGAATTCCATAAGTGGACTGTAAATTTGAATTTCTTAATTAATACCTTTTATTTGAAAATGTAATACACGTATGTGGTACATACTCATAATTTTGCATATACTTATAGCCTTTCATTTCTCCCCAAACTTTGCCAGCCTCCTATCTTATAAACGTCATATTCATTACTTTGTCTTTTGCTTTTCGTTTCAAAGCTTAACCAAAGCAACCTCTGTGAATCTGAGTTCAAAATCATCTACTACCAACTGGTGTGCTTGCATCATAATATACAATTGTATACTAAGCCCAATCTCTCTCTGAATCAACTTAATGTCAATCAGTAGGATGTAGACCCTGATAACTTTTAGGTATGTCTGGCTTATGTAGGACCAGATCCAGAAGACACAGCTGTTATTTGTGATTTCCATGGTTATATCACGCTTAAAAGATGGCATTTCACAGCCTTTCTCCTTACCTTCAAATTCTTACCCCTTTTCAGGATGATCTTTGAGTCTTACAGGTGTGTCTTAGTTAGGGTTACTATTGCTCTGATTAACCATCATGGCCAAAAACAACTTGGGGAAGGAAGGATTTATTTGGCTTATGCTTCTACATCACTGAAGGAAGTTAGGACAGGGACTCAAACCCACATGGTGGCTCAAAAGCATTTGTAACTAAAATTCTAGGTAATATGAATCTTCTTCTATCCTTAACAGCCATCAGGCACCCAGGCACATGCATGATACATAAGCATATACAGTTACGTAGATAAACACCCATATAACTAAACAGATAGGGAGAAAGGGAGACAATGAGAAATTGAGAATGTTAACCAAAAATGTATTATTACAGGTAGAAATAAGAAGGTAGAAAAAAAAAACATGGAAGTTTATACCAGTGAAACACAGGGAACAAGAGAAATGAATGCAGTGCAACCTCTCTGAAGTAGTCAATGTCTGTTTGTGCATTAGACAGACCCAAGAACTAAACTGCAAAAGTCACTGGAATATACAGAGAGATTCAGATTCATTTTTTCATTAGTTTGGATGCATTAATGAGTCTGTTGAAGGAAAGTAATATAATCATATAAGAAACCTTACATGATAAATCTGGCAGAAGAAGAAGTGGATTGAAGTAGAGAAAAGTTGATAGCAAGGAGATATAATACTGTAGGGTAGATCAAAATATACACATACTCATAGTCATAAATTGTAAAAGACCAGGGAAAGTTGGCATAACAGCCAATTTATGTTTAGGAAGTATAGTGGTGATAAGGACATCTCAAGGAGCTAATGCTGGAAATACAGGCATGGGGTTAAGAGCCAGAATAAAATTGCTAAAATAAATGTAAAAGAAATTCCATAATGCAATCTACTGCATAACTCCTCTTGGCAAACTGGTTCATTTCCTTGGTTTTATACACTGTGGTCTTGAGGTCATAGTCAAGATCCTTGGCCTTTGGTAGCATGCCCCAATGTGACTGCCTTCTGCTCTGTGTGCTTACCACTGTGCAGCATGTGTGCTGATTTACACGTGTACCTGTGCCTACCTGTGTGCAGCCTATGTGTGACAGCATGCACCTAGGTGTCTGTCTGCCCTGCAGCCATTGCTAAAAGTGAATTTTCTTTTTTCTTTTATTGTGGCTGTGACTCCTCGGGTTCTCTTCAAATTTCTGGCCAACTCTCACCCTCATCTTTCTTGGCTTCTGAGCTGTGACCACACACAAATACAAGGTCTAGCAACATAGTGCTCAGTGACATTCAAAAGAAGGTTCCTGAGTTACTTATGCTTTATTATTTAAATGAATGGGTTTTTCTTCTCTGTATTTCAGTAACAGAATTAACAAATAATTTCTTGTGCATTTTAGAGGAATGGATGAGAGTGGGGGTTATAATGCTTAGTAAGAGAAGCCAGAATCAGAAAGACAAACATGTTTTTTCCTTGTATGAATGAGACTCATTCAATGTACATCAGTCTTATCATACACAGGTGTATGTAATGACATACATTATAACATACATACACATCATGTGCACATATAAACACATCATATGCACATCATATGTACATATATACACATCATATGCACACATATACACATCATATGCATATATATACATCATATACACATAATATGCACATACATATATATATCCATGTGCACATATATACACATATATACATGCATCTACACATATATAAGTGTGTATAGATGTATATATACATATAGATATATTTATATATGTGTACATATGTATAGGAATGTATAAGTATAAATATATGTATACATATACACATATATGTATACACATATATTTATGCACACATTATATATACAGATACATACACATATGTGCATATATACTTATGCACATATATACAAATATGCACACATATGCACATCCTATGCACAGTTATATATATCCATATACTATGTCATGATAGAAGAAGATGGAGAATGTGATGAAGAAAAGTCTAGAAGGAGAAGTTGACAACCAAAAATTACAAACCAAAGGGAGAAAAACATGTCTTACCTCATACAGAGAGTCAAGATTTAAACACATATTGACAACAGATAAGATTTGAGGAATGTCTGAACACAGACTGAGACTGAATGTGAGAATGAGTTGGAGTAATAGAGAGGTTAACACGAGAAAAATGCAGCATTTCAAATGCACATATACTTCGTTATTATACACCAACTAGCAAATACACATAAATTCAAAGAACAAAACTAACAATGAAATGTCATTTTATTAAAAATTTAACACAAACATATTTATAACCACCTGAGTAAAATATCATTGAAAATACTACCACAGAAATTCTTTAAATAATTTGTATTAGGAGTATAGTTTAGTTTTTTGAGTTGAAACAAACAAACAATAAATCTCAATTTGTATTTTAAGTTCATATTCCTGTTCATATTTCAGGACACAGAATAAAATAGTGAAAACTTTTTTTCAAAAAATGTTCATTTACACAAGGAACCGTATCCCATGACTTTATTCTTCTCATAAATATGATATCACGTAACTGCTGTCACTAAATCCTGTACTCGGCAGCAAATTTGAGCCAACTAATTAGCAGTAAATCTGCCAGAACCCACTCAAAATATTCTGCTAATTAATCAGAACAGGAATAGATGAATTGAAAAATATTATTATGCCATGAAAGAAATCTTATCATCAATTTCTAGGGTTACTTAACTAATTTGTCTGTCTTTATGCAGGCATGCCCATTAGTCTTTACTTTTTGAGTCGCATCAAATTGTTCTGATAACCTGGGATGAAGAGATTATATCAAGCTTCCAATAATTGTGATTGGTATTGGCTTCCATTTATTTGTTAAAGCACACTTGATTCCAGTAATGAACATTCTTTTCTGTATTCATACTCTGAAGTAGCTACCTTTGCAGCTCTTTAATCTCTAAACGATTTCTGTTCTTTCAGAACTCCTTGCCGTTTGCGTTTTTTCTGTTTAAGGGTTTCTTTTCATCTTTTCCTCAGTAATTTTCAGTGGATGTTTTCAGAATACTTTTGATAAAAGTCTCTGATTGTACTTGTGTGTAGCTAGTGGAGCTTCAGTATGGAAGACAATCTA
This sequence comes from Rhynchomys soricoides, assembly GCA_019843965.1. Classification (NCBI taxonomy): domain Eukaryota; kingdom Metazoa; phylum Chordata; class Mammalia; order Rodentia; family Muridae; genus Rhynchomys; species Rhynchomys soricoides. The sequence continues at coordinate 9,713,929 of JADRCH010000066.1, read as the reverse complement.
AACCTTGTAACAAACATGAACACTTGTTGAGACAAAGACAATTTGCCTTGCAGAGAAACCTACATTTGCTGATATATTTTGAGGCTAAAGAAACCAAAGTTGCCTTGTGGTAAATTTTTCCTTAATATTTGTGGCATTTTAATTTGTTCTCTATTTTGAGGATAAGGTACTTTTGTTTTGTTTTGTTTTTGTTTCTATGTGTGGGAAAGGGAAATTACTTTTAGGTCTTAGATATGAAAATATGTAAATTAGAACCATCCTGCCACACAGAAGTGGGGTAAACCTCTTGTGATGGAGGCAGGCATTGCCTTTGGAAACTATTTTGTTTTAATTTTTCCTTGAGATCATGTGATAGGAATGGTATTTTAACTTTGGTGTTTGCTTACCCAGAACAGCCTGGCTCAAATGCAACCATGAAAATGAAAGCCGAGCTAGTCCCTTTCAAATATACAGTCACGAAAACCAAGTAACGCTTGATAATCTGGCTCATAAAAGATTAAAATCCAGGCCTGGTGAGGAACACAATGCTACCTACTTTAGGGATCTGGTACTGACCTGTGAGTCCCATACAGTGAAAGGAGAGCCGAGCTCCTGAAACTTGTCCTCTGACCACATGTGCACCTTAAGTTTATGCGTGCTCATACACACACACAACGGAATAAATGTAATATTTTTTGAAAACCTAATATCTAAAGACACAAGGCATTTAAAAGCCTCTGTCTTCAGTGATACCATGAAAGGCTATAGAAAAGAAAATCTTATCAGTCCAGTGAAAGTCTGGAGGTTAATAAATGGCAACTTTTCCCACATTGGTTTCTTAGCTGAATGTTTGTTTTTACTGCCAAAATGTCCTTGTGCATAGTCCTGGTTTCTTTCATTCTTTTTTAAAAATTTTATTTATTTTTTACACTCCAGATTTTATCTCCCTCACAGTCTACCCCCTAAATGTCCCACATCCCATACCTCCTGGTGGCTCCTGTCTCCATGAGGATGTCCCCACCCCCACCCCACCAGACCTCCTCACTTCCTGAGGTCTCCAGTCTCTTAAGGGTTAGGTGCATCTTCTCTGACTGAACCCAGAACCGGTAATCCTCTGCTGTATATGTGTTGGGGGCCTCATCTCAGCTAGTGTATGATGCCTGGTTGATGGCCCAGTGTCTGAGAGATACTGGGGATCCAGGTTAATTGAGACTGCTGGTTCTCCTACAGGGTCGCCTTCCTCCTCAGCTTCTTCCAGCTTTTCACTGAGTCAACCACAGGGGTCAGCAGCTTCTGTCCATTGCTTTGGTGCAAATATCTGCATATGACTCTTTCAGCTGCTTGGTGGGTCTTCTGGAGTGAGGTTGTGCTAAGTCCCTTTTTGTGAGAGCTCCATGGTCTCAGTAATAGTGTCAGGCCTTGGAGCCTCCCCTTGAGCTGGATCCCACTTTGGGCCTGTCACTGGACCTCCTTTTTTTCCGACTTTCTTAAAGCAAGCTTTCTCCAACACTCTTTAACTATATACAGCCTCCACGGTCAATGCCCTCTCCTTTCTGCCTCTTCTCTCCTCTTAGTCTCCATTTTTCCCAGCTTCCTCTTAGCTTACAAGACACACACACACACAAATATACACACAGATATGTACATATATGTGTGTATATATGCATATATTTATATACATACATTTACATGTAAACATACATAAACATGTATATATAGATATATATTCATGTATCTCTTTAGTATACATGTGCATTACATAGGTACACACACACACACACACACACACACACACACACATATATATACATATGTATACAGTTTTATGTATCTCTGTAACACCTAAGGCCACAAGCAAGAGAAAGTATGCAATACCTATCTATTTGAGTCTGGGTTCTTTTTCTTAACATAAACTCCAGTTGCTTCAGTTTTCCTTTAAACAACATAGTTTCATTTCTATTTTTACTTCAACTGAAACTCGCTGTGTTTATATGCCATATTTTCTTTGTCTTTCCAGCTCTCAGTGAACACCTAAACTAAATCTACAGCTTGACCATTGTGAATTTCAATGATAGATAAATGAGTTCTTCCTGGTATATTAACTAAAGTCTATATGGTTTTAATTTTGAAAGGCTTCCATTTTTAGTGATTCTTAGATTTTATGTTGTTACATGTTGTTATATGTTGTTGTATTTCCTTAGTGGCTAGACACATTTACATAAGCAACTTTATACAAGGTTTCTTTTCACCACACATCATATTTAGCATTGGTAATTATTATTCTCTTAATTATAGCCATTCGAAATGGTGCAAGATGGAGTCTCACTGTAGTTTTTATTTAATTTGTGTTTCAGTGATTGCTAAGGATTTAAATGTTTTATTTATGACCATTTTGCAATTAATTTTTAAATGTCTCTCCCCCCTTCTTTCTCTCATTCACCCCCTTTCTCTCTCTCTCTCTCTCTCTCTCTCTCTCTCTCTCTCTCTCTCT